>JBBPSM010000500.1:0-12087 GCA_038093595.1 Butyriboletus regius
AGAGGGTAATTGTTCTTAATTGTGCCTTCGTTTAAATTACAGTAATCTTGTACCATTTGTTTCTTATTGTCCTTTTTGGGTACAAAGAATACCAGAGATGTTTGCGGAGATTTTGAGGGTCTAATATACCCTTTTGCAAGTTGGTCGTCGATGAAAGCAGAGACTTCATCTTGCTCTGTAGGGGAAAGGGGAATTAGGCATCCCTTTTTAGGTTGAAACCCTTCTTTCATTTCAATTGTGTGGTCCCATGGTTTTCAGAGTGGCATATGTTCCAAGCTTTTCTTCGTAAATGTATCAAGGAATTTGTGGTAGCATTTTGGTACCATCTGAAAGAAAAACCCAACAATCCCAAGAGTCAGCCGAAGCTGATATTCAAGAGATAGAATGGTAATTCCGAAACTAGAGAAATACATGGTAGTAACTACCCTATTTATACTGTTCTAAATCGTGCACAGACCATGGTTTAGGGTAGGTATGGAATTTGCTAGAAGGATTAAGTAAGCGTGTCTAGACTGCCTATGACATAGGCATGGCGTCATTGTGATATGGGCTTTACGGTGGAGAGGATGGAATATTTAAGTAGGTAATCGGTCTTAGCTAAGTACAGAGATGGTTTTTTTAAATAATGGAGGAAGGAAAAACGTTTCATTATCCCCTTTTTAGTCATCGAACTCCTGGTCGATGAGAATACCGGAGAGGGAGGGCTCGCTATCGAGGGAGGGGATTTCAAAAAGGTGATCTGGGAGGCGGTTGAGGGTAGCAGCATAGGCGCAGAAAGTGGGATTGGCCAACAGTGGCATGTTAGTCAAGCACATAGAACAATCGCAAGTGTCGGTTATTGTGAGGTGAACGGCCGACGGATGGGTGGTATGGAATTTTTCGACAAGCTTCGAAGCATGCTTGACGTTAGATTTTGGTTCCCATGTCCGTTCCTCTTGAGGGTAGCCTTTCCAGTGGACAAGGTACTCCGTTTTTCCTCGTCTCTTTCGAGAGTCGACAACTTCTTGTACTTCATGCTCTTCCTCTTGTTGGACAATCATGGGGGGAGGTGGTTTAGGCTTTGTTTGGGAAGGGGATTCGCCTGGGTGGTAAAGGGTAAGAAGGGATTCATGGAAGACTGGGTGGATTCCCTTCCAAGTCTGGGGGATGTCCAACTTGTAGGATGTCTCGCCTATCTTTCATTTTACTTTGAAAGGACCATAACATTTGTCATCAAACTTCTTTGTTGGTCAGTCTGTTCGGATATGTGTTCCTTCAAGGAGTACTTGCTGTCCAACAGAATATTTGACCGGGGTTGACGCATGTTTGTCATGGCTTTTCTTCATCACTTCTGCTGCCTTTTCCAATGCCTTCTTGGCTCCCTCATGATGGCCTTTCATTTGCTCTACGAACGCCACAGCTGATTCATTTTGAACCTCCACTCATTTGTTGCAAATGAGTGGTTGCTGGCTGTAGTTGAGTAGGAACGGCAAGACCCCAGTAGTGCTTGTAGTTTGGGAGTTATGGGCGAATTCGGCTAGGGGGAGCCACTCAGCCCAGTTCATTTGGTGGTGGTTCACGTAGATACATAGATACTTTTCTACCTCTCGGTTTACTCGCTCTGTTTGACCGT
The DNA here is from genome assembly GCA_038093595.1 of Butyriboletus regius. Classification (NCBI taxonomy): domain Eukaryota; kingdom Fungi; phylum Basidiomycota; class Agaricomycetes; order Boletales; family Boletaceae; genus Butyriboletus; species Butyriboletus regius. The sequence continues at coordinate 1,613 of JBBPSM010000500.1, forward strand.
CGGTTTGAGGATGGTAGGCCGTCGAGGGGTTTGCTTGTATCCCGAGAAGGGAGTAGAGATCCCGCATGAACGACGACACAAATTGGATCCCTCTATCCGATATGACCTTCCTTGGTACCCCATGGAGCTTGAACACTTGGTCGCGGAAGATGGTAGCAACTCCTTGTGATGTGATCGTGTCCATTACCGGCGTTAGGTGGATCATTTTTGAGAACCTGTCCATGATTACTAGGATGGCGTTCTTTCCGTCAGATTGGGGAAGGGGTCCGATGAGGTCGACGGAGATGATTTCCCAGGAGGCGGACGGGATTTCATTTGGATGGAGAGGGGTGTGAATAGCTGTGGTTTTTGCCTTTACCTTTTGGCAGATGTCACATCCTCTTACGTATCCTTCAACGTCTTTTCGTAGTGAGGGCCAAAAGTATTCGCTCATTATCAGGTCTCGTGTCCTTTTCACACCAGGGTGCCTGGCAATGAGGTGATTGTGGTTGGCGATAATTAGGTCCTCTCGTAGTTTCTTGTCGTTTGGGACATAAGTGAGATTTCTCCATTTTACGAGGCCGTCCTTTCTCGTCCAGGGGGATCCTTCCTTCTCCAGACCTTATCGTGTGAATTGTTCCAGTTTGTACTGTAATTTGGTTATTCGCGATGTGATATTGTCCGAGGCAACGGCATTGAGTGATACCGTTGCTCGGGTGGGTGATGGCGGAGGGGTAAAAAGGGAGTCTGGGAGGAGTGTCTGGGCAGCATTATCAGGTATCACCCCCTTTTCAAAGTCTGGCCTCCGGAACAGAGGGTCGGCAGGGTTGGTTTTCCCGGGACGGTGGGTGATATTCAAGTGATATTCTTGAATAATTTGCTGCCAGCAGGCCTGACAGCGTGAGAGATCCTGGGGACGACGAAAGAATTCGAGGTTCTTGTTGTCCGTCAGGACTTCAATAGGGTGAGCGGCCTCTAGGAGATATTGACGCCACTCATTGAGTGCAAAGATGATGGCAAGCATCTCTAGATCGGCCGCGTAGTAGTTGCGCTCGGCATCATTGAGAGAGCGCGAAATAAAGGCGACTGGATGCCAGATGTTGCCTTGCTTTTGGGAGAGGATAGCACCTATGCCTACCCCCGAGCCATCGGTTTCGACGTGATATGGGTTGGAATCTGTGGGCATAGCAAGGGCGGGTGCCGAAGAGATGATGGCCTTGAGGTCTTCGAAGGACTTTTGGCATTCGGGAGTCCAAAGGAAGTCCTTCTTAACCGAGGTAAGCGCGTTAAGGGGGCATGCTACCATGGCGAAGTTTTTAACAAATCGTCGGTAGAAGTTGAGGAATCCTAGGAATCCACTTAGTGTTTTCTTCGATGTCAGGACTGGCCAGTCTCTTATGGCGGCAACCTTTTGGTCATCCATTTTTACCTGCTGTTGAGCAACAACTAGGCTGAGGAACTCGGTTTCCTGGACCTTGAAGTCGCATTTATCATGTTGCAGGTAGAGGTGGGCGTCTCTTAATATTTGTAGCACCTCTCGTACTACTTTTCGGTGTTCTTTGATCGTCCTTGTAAATATCATGATATCATCTATGTAAACTACCACTACGCCTCGGTTGATCAACTCCTTGAACAACATGTTCATCATTGTTTGGAACGTTGCTGGGGAGTTGGTCAGTCCGAAGAACATTACAAGGGGTTCGAAGAGCCCGCGATTCGTTCGGAAGGCCGCCTTCCATTCTTCTCCTTCTGCCATGCGTACGTTGTTATATCCCCACCTGACATCGAATTTGGTGTAGTATTTAGCCGATTTTAGCTTGTCGACTAGTTCGTGGATGAGAGGGAGGGGGTATTGATTGCGTTTAGTTACTGCATTGAGTTTTCGGTAATCTTGTACGGGGCGAAGGCATCCATCCTTTTTCTTAATAAAGAAGAAGGCGGATGCAAAAGGTGATTTGGATGGGTGGATTCTTCCAGACTTAAGATTTTCTTCAAGGAAAGCGTCTAATTCTTTCTGTTCTCCTGGGTTAAGTGGGTAGACCTTGCAATCCACCTGATGGTCTCCCGGGAGTAGTTCGATGATGTGATCCCATGGACGTTTCGGGGGTAATTCGTCAAAACTTTCTTTTGTGAAGACATCCTTGTAATCGTGAACATAAGTTGGCATGGTTTCCTCAAAGGTCTTCTTCTTCTTTTGGATAAAGTCTTTTGCTGCAACTTTGGTGGCGACATTTCATATGTATTCGTCTACATCGAGTTTGTACAGTCTATAGCCTCTCGAAGGAGCGTAGTCTTCATCTAGTTCGTCCTCCTCTTCGTCTATGTTATTTGGGGAATGGTCATTGCCACACCGAAAGGATATTCTCCTGGTGCGCCAGTCGATATCTGTTGCTGACCCAAATCCTAAGAAAGGACTCGATCTGCACAACTACTAGACTTGCTTATAGAGAAAAGAGGATGATGGGGAAATCCAACAAGAACTTGACTAGAGTTCTTGGGGCGTTTGCATTCGGTCTTATATACTACTACATGGTGTTTGTACATATTGACTACTGGTCTGTGCGTCAGGTACAGTAGGGTCTAGGGTATGATATCATAGATAAGAGATGACGTCATAGGTCTAGGTCATTCTAGACTTTGACGGAAATTAAAGATAAGGGCGTTAGAGCGGCCGAGAAGTCTGAAGAAATAGGCCAGTCTAGAGGAATCACGTGATTAGTCATGTGATGTTCACACAGTCATGTGATGCGAAAAAGAATAAATGAAAATGAGTTTGTAACAATATCGGGGTTATGTGCTTTAAGCCAATTGTGTCCCAGGAATATCTGATTGGGTCCTAGGTTGGTGACGGCCAGCGCAATTTGCTCCTTATGATTTTGTACTTCCAATTTGACTATAACGAAATTTTCGACCTTGCCTCCAGCATTTGGTGTTCCGTCGGCATTGTAGACGGTGAGGGGATGGGGTAAATTGTGGGTGGGTACCCCCTTTTCAGCCACCAGCTTGTCGTGTATTGATGATCCGGTGCATCCCGAGTCAATCAATGCTTTTACTTCTACTCGCCTTCGATTGGGCAACCGTAGTACTGCTGGTACTTTGAGAGAGTTTCGTTTGGTAGCGCATGGTGATGCCTTGCGAAACTTTGGTGCGTGTTGAAGATCATGTAGTACCCAGTACGCGTCTTCATTTGAAAGTTTTTGGAGGTTGGTTACGAGGTCCCGAGATACTTCGATCATCCTGGTGTCATGAACAAAAGACTTTAGATGTTTGATGCTTTGTTCAACATCAGATTTTTCCACCTGAGCTTTCATCCAACGAATTGACCATGGGTCTATGGTATTCATCCAGGAATGAGAGGACATCTCTTCCTTTCATATTACCTCCTTTGGGTGTTTTCTCGGTATGGTGTTTGCATTGTTAGGACCGTCATCCTTCTTTACGGAGGGTTCAAACTTGACTTCTTTTTTCTTAGTTGGACGAGTCAAGAGGGTGACGGTTTTCGGGGAGGATAGGAGTTTTATGATGTTTTCAGTTTCGGTCTCATCAATGCTTAGAACAGAAAATTTGTTTGACAGCAATGACTTAGGGGTAGGTACAGTAGAACGACCGGTATCTACTGTACTAAGAGAAAAGACAAGTCCGATGCTACTGATGGGGTGTATTCTACTTTCGAGCACTCAGCGTCCTTCATCATGGCGCGTATACTCTCGAACATTTCCAGGGCCACTTCTTGCCCATTTATCGATATTACCCTGGCGCACAGGCGAGGGCGAGGAGGGTGGTCCGCACATGGCCATGGTTTTTTGCAGACTCTGCACAATCCAGCTGTGCGTGCTTTGTCTAGTTCCATCGGGGCTCCTTGTCCACCAAAGGTACTGGGCGTGTTTGGGTGAGGATGTGGGGTCGCTGTAGGAGCGGCTGCAGCGGGAGGTGGTCCTCAGGGTGGTTGGTAGAGAGTCCTTGGCTGCGGGACGAAACATGGGTTGTATGTTGGACCCGTCGCATAGACGGATCATTTTCAATCGGCTATTTCCTTCAGCACCGACTCTGCTTTTACAAGGGCTGTCTCCCACTCGTAGGGGTTGGTAGAGTCGATGAGGTCGGGTCGACTCCTCTCCACGTATTCTACAACATCCGATTTCACCGCTCTCCTGATGAGGTTTACCACTGTTCTTCCATGGTAAGTGATGGAGTATTCGGCCTCTGTGGCCAATTGGTGTAGACAGACGAAATAGTCCTCAATTGTGTTGTTCCCTTGTTGTAGGGTATATATTTTTGCCTCTGCATCCCTTTTTAGCGAGGCCGGCTGGAAGATTTTTCTAACTTTTTCCTCGAACGAGGCGAACGACATGGCGGTGGTTAGTTGTTGTGAGACCATTAGGTCTGTGAATCTACCGGCTGCATTCTCTCCTTTCATATAAGAGAGTGTGATGAGGATTTTCTGTCAGTCTGATGGGTCGGTTTCAAAACCGGACAGATAGAGAGAGATAGTTCGCCACCATTGGACGAACTTGGTCTTGGTGCCGTCGAAGGTGTCTGGCTTCGAGGCTAGGGACTTGCTGAGTTTGGTGGATGTGGGAGGGAAACCGTGAGCGGGCGGTCTTGGGAATGCAGGGAACAATGGGCTACTCGGCCCTGAAGGTGGCGTTGGGAGAGGGCGGCTAGGCGGCGGAGCCCAGGGTGTTATGGTCTGAGGTGTTACCCTCATCTGCGTCAGAGTGGGAGGTAGGAGAGGGGGCAGTGCTACGCCTGCCTGGATCATCCTTGCCTGGTTGTCCAGCATCCATTGGTTGTACTGGTGGAGGAAAGAGGCCGCCTGGGCCGGTGAGGAGCAAGGGACCGCCGAGGTTTGAGGGGCCTCCAACACGATGATACCCATGGTATTGTATCCCATAGGTGCGGGAGAGCCGACTACCGGAGTCTGCGGTAGCGGCGGGTAGGGTGCTGGTGTCGAGGGGGGAAATGGTGCCTGGGGGATTGTTGGTTGCGGTGCGTCGATTTGCATAGCCGCTAAACCATGTAGTCCTTGTTCGGCCGCCTGGGACACCAGGTCCGCGAAGCTGCCTCATGCTGGTGGGGGGATGGAGGTTGGATGCGAATAGGGATGAGACATCTTGGCCTACTCGTTGGAGGTGAAGAGAAAGACCGCTAGAAGGGTCTGGAGGTGGGGGACGGCGACGATTACGAGAATTCGCCGACGAAGAATTCGAAGGCGGCGGGGGAGGTTTTTGAGTATCTTTTGGAATGATGGGCAGGAGCGGTGCTCAGCAGCATGCCCAATAAGCCCGAGTGGGGAGGAGAGGAAAAAAAACTCGAACAAGGTCAAAATTGGGGAACCAGAGGGTAACGCTCTGGCTACGAGCGGGGGGACATATGTTTAAGTCGAGATAAAAAAATGTTATCATCCTTTTCGTGACGTCTCAGGTAATCACAAGAACCTGGGTGCACCAGCGTAGCACCACCACGGAGTGTTAGGTCTCAACACACAACGAGCCCTAGTGCACTTTGGGCCAAGCAACGTTATCCGTATTTAGATGGCGGACGACCGTATAGACAAATATTTGATGAGTATTTTACTCGAGTGCGTCACGAGCACCAACGGGTTCCTCTTAAGCCTGAGGTCCGGTGGGAATGGGGAGGATGACGAAGGTCACCTGGGTTTTCCAAAGATTATTCCTGGTCCTTTGTTGTGGGGTGAAATTCCGACGCGGTAGCCTTTATATATTTAGGACTTATGCGTGACGCTAATTGGATTAACCACTGGAAGGTGGCTTTGTGTCCACGATTGAGCAAAGGAAGGAGTTACAAGACACTCCAAAGGAGAGGTGTCGAGGCAAAGGGTGAAGTGGAAGAGGGGAAGGGTGTCAGGAGGCGAAGAGCCCGGCGACAAAAGGGAGGGAGTTTCGGAATTTGAAAGAAAAACCCAACAATCCCAAGAGTCAGCCGAAGCTGATATTCAAGAGATAGAATGGTAATTCCAAAACTAGAGAAATACACGGTAGTAACTACCCTATTTATACTGTTCTAAATCGTGCACAGACCATGGTTTAGGGTAGGTATGGAATTTGCTAGAAGGATTAAGTAAGCGTGTCTAGACTGCCTATGACGTAGGCATGGCGTCATTGCGATCTGGGCTTTATGGTGGAGAGGATGGAATATTTAAGTAGATAATTGGTCTTAGCTAAGTATAGAGATGGTTTTTTTAAATAATGGAGGAAGGAAAAATGTTTCACCATCTCCTCAACCATAGGTTTCTTTTTCTCCATTGACTTGTCCAGAGCCTTAAGTCATTGGTATATGTAGGGCATATCATTAAGGTCCTTTTCCTCTAGGGATCTCAGGAACACAGATTCATGGGATAATAATTTACAGGATTGTGGGCACCTGGTCAGGCTGACTTCACCTGTCTGCCAGTTGATATTTGAATTGTACTTTATCAACCAAATGTATCCTAAAATAATCAGATTTTTACCAAGATCTGTAACTTCTGCCATTGTTATTTCGTGGTGTCCTCCATAGTCAATGAGTATCTTGGGATTGTGGGTAATGCTTCCTGCTGAGTTCTTGGTTCTGTCAACGTTGTAGACTGCAATGAGATGTGCAAGTTCTTTTACAGGGATCTTGTGGGAGGCGATCCACTGTCAATCAATGAAGATTCTGTTTGCTCCACTGTCTAAGAGTGCCTTGGTTGTCGTGAGTCTTTTCTTATCCGTAGATGGCGCAACATTGATTTCTAGGCAGATTTCAAGCTTTTGTTTTACGGACCATATAAGGATCCATTCTGGGGTTTCTGATGTAATTTTTTTGTTTTTATTAAAAACTGAATTAAGCCTGCATTTCCATGCAGCAGGCTCACTTTCGTGAGTCCCAGTTTTGGTAGAAGAAATTGTAGATACATTGTCCAATAGCATATTGAAGAAAGCTTGTTCTTCTTGTCCATATTCTACATCTAAATAAATGTACCTATTGTGGCCGAGCACTGCATCAGGCCATTTGTCCGCTGATTTAGGCAACTGAGCACCTGGTTCACTCAATTGCCATTGTCTTTTTCTGAATCCTTCATATCATAGAAGAAGGCCTTCATGACCTCAAAGTCCATCCCTTCTAGGGATCGGATTCTTGAATCCTCCTTAGGGCTTCCACCTGAATTTGATTGGTCCTGATCCCCAATCAAAGCAGCTCTTGCAGTGCAATACTTCGAGCATCTTCTGCTATGTCCTTCCCCAAGGAACTTGCACTCGGTGCATTCCCTTTTTGGTTTGGGACAGCTTTTAGACAAGTGTAGCCCTTTGCAGTTGAAGCACTTGCCTTTTTGGACTGCATCAATGTCTGTAGGCTCACCTTGTCCACCATACTATATGTCTTTGCAACCGACGAAGAGACGGCTTGTCCTTGGTTTCATGCGTTTTGCCAGACGCGCCCCTGGTTGCCCCTTATGGTAAAAGCCTTGAGGTTGTTTCCATATGTCTTTATGACTTTGACGTACTCTTCAACTGTAGTCTGTCTTTTGCCATTTTGGAAGATCAGGCAAATGATCTCTTCACGGGAATTCCTTTCTAGGAAGTATATCCCCATGGGGTCTCTGGCATCTGCCCTTTCATATAGGGAGATCCACTTGGTGAGATAGTCTTTGGTCCTTTCATGTGGATCTTGTTTCAGCTCAGTGAGTTTCACGAGCACTTGATCTATTTCTAGACCAGGGAGGAAGTGGGCCTTGACTCCTTTTGCCAAGTCCATTGCATCAGGCCAGAGGTGTTTGTTAACCCCCAAATACTTTTGAAGCTGGTTTCGGACCCAGCTGCCTGCTCCATTTTTGTCTCGACCTTCTTTTGTGCCAATGCAAGACCATATGGTGATGCATTTGTCCTTGTTTGATGAAGTGAATGTCTCTTTATTCATCTCCAAGTATACTTCTAGCTTGACCCACCATTTGTTGAACTTTTCATAAGAGCTGGCATACATGCCTGAGTCAGGACATACTTCAACTTTCTTGGATATTTTTACCTCAGCACAAGGTTGTGCTGTAGCAGTTTCTGTGTCCCTTGCCCTTGATTGGACGCTCCTGATATCTTGTTGGAGCTGCATTATTGTGGCCTGAAGGCTGGCAATGAGGTTCCTTGTTTGTTGCCATTGCAGGTGGCCTTGGTGATGATGGTGGGGAGGGGGTTCGGCTTTCTGAGGAGGTGTCATAGCCTAAGGGATCTGTCAGACCTCTGAGTCTCCAGTTGTCGGACAGCTTGGTTTAGTTCTTCTTCAAGCTCCAGATCCTGCAGAACTGCAAAGGCGCAGAGAGGGGATGCGGGGTTTTGTATGTAGGGAAGTGGACCTGGTTCAGGGAGGTCCTTGTATATGTCATCATTTAGTAGGTAGGAAATATCAAGTTCTTCTTCCTTTACTTCTGGGTAAACAAGCTCAGGAATGTCATTGGGATCCACCGAGGGGGTTCTGAAGAAGAGTAGAGCTTCGTTCTCGTACTCAAACTTCACGTATGTGTTGTAGTTCATATAATGGCCCACTCGAAGATCTATGATCTGAGTGTCACTAAAACCGTTTTGGTGTTACTCGGGCCAATAGCCTTCCTGACGTAACTGTAGGTACCTTGTATGTAAAACTTGGTAATATGCCTCATGAGGACATGGGAACGTATTCCCAAAAGAAGATTGGGGTGGTTTTTAAATGTGTTCGACCCGCTCGAGGGCACCTCTGTGCCACCCTAGATAGCTAAGCACCTTCATATGCTCTAGTACACTGGTGTACATATAAGGAAGAAGTGCCAAAAGGCGGTATGGAATGTATGTAGTCCCCTTAAGCCTGGGGTCCAGCTATATCCCTTTAACACTAGGGGCTGCATGTAACTGTTATGTGTTGCGAGTGGGAATCACTACACAGCACACGGCTCAGATCTTACGTCTTGCAGGCTACACAAGTCCTGGCTCAATGAAGAGGGTATGTGGGTCGCGTCCGAACAACACCAGCCTACAATGACCAGAGGTCAAGGCAATGACTAACGGTGGTGAACAAAGTGGATTAGACTGGGAATCCAGTCATCAAAGTGTCTACTTTATATAGGTTACAGGAATGTGCACGGACCAGGCTGTGTGTGAGAGAGAGATTACTGTATATAGGTAAAGTAAAGAAGCGTTCATGAGAGTGTAGATAACGGAAATGACTGTGGGAATAGATAAGGTGTGAAAGGGACGGAGATTAAAAGGGTGAGGCATGTCACGTGACTAAGTCTAGACCTAGGTCAGATGATGGTTTCTCACGGTCACGTGCACTGGTCACGTGATTTGGAAAATGAAGGTTGAATGCGATACAAAGTTTGAAAATATTCATTATTATAACATTACGGTTGAGGAGGAGGTATTACCTTTTTCCCTACCAACTCCCCCACTCTCCCCTAGCCTCTGGGACGACCTATCCTTCAACTCCGGCACTTTCCTCTGGAACAGCAATACCCATGCACCAGCACTGGATGACACTGCCTTCTGGGCAGTGTAAGGGCAGTAGCCACTGCCATCATGGCTGTGCAAGGCAGTGGTGCAGACCTTTTCCTTTCTATTTCATATTTCCTCGGACCATTCCTCCTCAGCTATGCTCTCTCGTGCATAGCCTCATATCTCCCAATTTCGCCGATTGCATCTGAGCCTTATGTAGTATGACTATTTATAGTTTATAGAAGCCTCCCCTAAATTACCCACATACCTATATATAGAGGCTTCTGACCGCCCATGTAACCTTAACCTTGATCTACACAATATACCATGTCTGGTCAATCAGTTCCACTCGCTTCGCTCTACACTTAACACGCTTTGAGTTGGAAGTCATCTCCACCGTCGCACTTCTGATCTTCTTGATCATCAGTGCCTTCTCCTGCTGCCTATCAGCAGAATGCCGACACCATCAGGGCAGTTTGCTATAGGAGCATCTCTCTGGCACTAGAGTGCTAGGACACTCCACCCTAGGCTAGGCTCTGCCTGTATAGAAGAAGAGACCTGTTTGACCACATCGCCTGTGGTAGGGAACAGAACATGGTTGTGTCACTTGTTATGCATGCCTAGTTGGTGTAATTGAATGATGACTTTCCTTGGATCATGTTGGAGATTTCTGCTTTTGCCATATCCTTGGAGTTGTAGGGGGAGAAGGTAGTCATGAAGGCCTCCTTTATCTTCTCATAGGTCTTTTCTGCATTTAGCACAGCTGGGTTTGCCAGCTTCATGTGCCAGGCCTCTGTGAAGGCCCTTCCTCAGACATTCTATTTAAGAGCATATACCGATTGGTGTTCTCGTTCTACTGAGTATGGAGCAAAAAATATGCCTCCATAGTGAGGAGCCATCACCTGGCGTCCTCTACATTTCCACTAAACTCCTTGAGGAGTGTTGCTTTCATCTCTGTCATGTTGTTGTCTTCTTCATCAGAATTCTGGGTCAGTTGTTCTTGTATCCATCTAGTGGCAGCATAGTCCAATGGTTGTGGTGTGTACCCAATAAGTGGAT
>JBBPSM010000501.1:0-12085 GCA_038093595.1 Butyriboletus regius
GGGTTAGTCATTTATTGGCTGTAAACAATAATATGCGCTCACATTTCGAAATTTGCAATGAAACCATATCAAGGCTCACAAAATTATGTAACATTTCCCACACATCCGGTCCACTCAATTCCGACTCTTCCGAGCCACAAAGGTAGTGACTAACTTACTCACTAGTGGAAATGAGTTACGACCTTGGTAAAGCAGTTGGATACAAGACCACAGATCAACCCGTAAAGTCTCTTCCATCTTGTCCACATCCTCTCAGCCGACCATCCTTCTAGGTTTCGTGGACACGCAAGGATATCATCATATACGCACTGGGTGTTGGTGCAAAGAAGGATGATCTTTCTCTCGTATATGGTAAGCTACATCCGATCCGTCCTCGCTCCTCTTGACCTGTCCGTTCGTAGAGCTTGGTATGTCAAGTCGGTTGTCCCTAGTATGCGGACTACGACGAAAAGTTCATAGACAAGGCATGGGCTCCTTTGCCAACGTACCCCGTTGTGCTGGGATTGAAGGGTATGTCAATACGTTTGGATTATATCACAAGTTTGGTATGCTATCATTTTGAATAGGCGCTGACACCGATGTATCACTCTTTGCGAGCAAACTCAGTGCCGACCCCATTCCTGGGCTCCCCAGGCTCAAGTCCGACAGGGTGGTATGCCACTGACTTCACGTTTGCTTATGCAAGTAACCGAAATATATAATATGGACGTAGGTTCATGCTACTCAGAGCATCGAGGTCTTGAAGGACTTGCCAATCGCAAGTGGACCGGGGTGGAAACTCTCAAACAGAATCTGTGCTGTCCATGAAAACAGTGAGTGGTGCATGCCATTTTCGTAAACCATCCTCACTTTAACTTCCAAGAGTCTGGGATCATCATCGAGCGGGAGTCATTGCTCGTAGATCCCCAGGGTACAGTTTATGCCAAGCTCTTCGTAAGCGTCTTGGTCCTCGCATGAATTTTCCCCTGCTACATCTGCTATACTCCAGAGTTCTTCGTTCTATCTGGGTGCCAAAGCAAACGGTGACAAATTTTCCAAAGCAATCGCAGGTGCTCCCCAGGCAAAGCCCATTCCAAAGGACCGCAAACCAGACTGGGTGGTCAGAGATAGGACGACCCCAGAGCAAGCACTTATCTACCGTCTCAGCGGAGACTACAATCCTCTTCACATTGGTAGATCTGTCACCGCTTAGGAACATCGAGGGTTACACTCACAGGGCGTACTATCCAGATCCCGTAGTGGGCAAGGCATTGGGCTTTGGCGATATCATCCTACATGGCTTGTCCTCGTTTGGGTTTGCGGCTCGTGGTCTCATCCAGGAGGTTGCGAAAGGCGATACTCGCGCATTAAAAATGTTCGGCGTACGTTTCACATCGCCTGTCAAGCCTGGCGATGAACTAGAGACACAAGCATGGGAGGTAGGCCCTGGTCCCAGTGGGACGACTGAAATCGCATTCATCACCAAGAATGTCACGTCAGGAAAGGTTAGTGCCGAACTCATGTTAATCCATCCCCCGCCTCCCGATGAACGTCCCCTAGGTTGCTCTGGGTAATGGTGTCGCTTTCATCAAAAAGGCAGAGAGAAGTAAACTGTAGATCGGGTCGCGCTTGGTAAGGTAACTTTCTCGAAGAGTATTATTGCCTGGCGATGCATATTTGCATTGCAGCTCTTTGTCCTATATTGTTATAAATCCACGTAGCGCACATATAAGATGTATAGTTATGATACATCAGTCAATCCTATTTAACTTGGACCTCAGTACCCTGCCACGGTCAAGAATGGCATCTGCCTCAAGATAACAGCCTTTGAGCCAACGGTTTGCTTCCCCTTCACGTGTTTCCCTGTTACAAAGGGGTCCATCCATGAAAGCCGTGCGGGCATGAAGCACTCTCCGGTTGTCGAAGAGAACAGCTTCTCCCTCGCGCAGGGTATATTCCACACGGTTAGCCGTGTCATCTAATAGTGCAGCAAAATTTCCGAGAGCCATGTAAAAGGAAGTTGGCGTTGAACTCGTGAGGGGTGCTTGGAACGGTGGCGAATAATTAATATGCTTGATGGGTAACTCTGAAGTAGGCGAGTCGTCGCGTGAAGCGTGCGCGTCTAGCTCGATGGTTGGGTGTTCGTAGTGTAGGTGGTGTCCGTCATTTATATAATGGAAGGGAACACGTGTCGCTGCTAGGACGTCAAAGTCTGCTGGATAGGACTTTCGCAGCAACGAAGCTACGTGAAGGGCATCTACGAAGATCGAAGTGCCGCCCACGACATGGTTCCGCAAGCAATGTAGGATCTGATATCGCGGTGGGTGTTGAAAGTAACTGTTCGAGAGCTTGAAAATGTCTTCGATCGTCAAGTTGGGCCACAGACGTACAGTAGATCCATATGTAAACCGAGATCAAGATTAGTGTAAGCAATGTTACGGCTGTTGCGAACATTCTTCACGTCCCACAGTTCACCGTAGAAGGTGGTACGTAACTCGCCAAATATGTTGGCCAGCTTTCGGAGTTCGCAGGTATCATTGGAGGTTTGTTCGTTCGGCACGCCTGTGACGAACAGCAGGCCATACTGGACGAGTTGGTTAATGGCGCCAAGCAGTCGAGAAGGCTCGATGAGCTCCTTGTAGGGAATATAGAGATCTTTGGCCTGGGGGATCGACGATGCATTCCAAGGTATTTGTTCCGCATCCCGATGATACCCAAGTAGTTCTGATGGAGAAGAGTATCGTTCCAGGAAAGCAGTGCCATAGAATGATTCATGTCCGTCGATCCAACGGATATGGACGCCATCGGCCGTGGTAGTCAAACCACCCGGGGCGGGCCGGATGTCAACCGGGATATCGGAGGATCTGTGTAGTTTCTGTAAAGTGGAAGGGTGGACACATGAAGGGCATTGGCATGAATCCCGCAGCCATTGGTGCGAAAGGCTAGCCTTGCCGGAAATGGTCAGTCGAGCGTCGTCCAACTTGAGGTCGGATGAGATTTTTCTAGTATGTAGATATGGATAATTTAGTGTGCGCCGAGTGACTGGAAGGAACGCAAGAGTGCGAAACATATTCGGGGCGGCGTATACGATAGTCCAAACGCACTTGAAAGTAGTAGCGGGTGCCGTCGGCCCGTTGTTTGGAACTAAGCCCTTGCCAAATAACTGTCAGTCTGTCACCCTTTTCGGAATTCGCCAACAACCATAGCTGCTCAGTGCTGAAGCGCTGAACATCGATGGATAGTCGTTCGGGTTCAGAAACATCATTCGTCTTGCTCGACGACGCGCGGCAAGAGGATGTGAGTCCTATACCGACGTCTGTCACAGACAAGGTGATATATCATCCATCCCATGATATCATGAAGCTCTGCATACTGATGAAGTACAGGTTCATCCCTCCAATGCGCCAGATTACTCACCAGGATCAGGAACGACATATGCTCATGATTGGTCACCGGTAGGTACCGGTGGAAAGATTGAGCAGCGAGGGCGTCATTTCGTCGACGCGTATGGACGTGTCTGTAGCCTCCGAGGAGTTAACGTGGCTGGTTCTAGTAAAACGTATGTGATATACCACTCGTTATGGCCTCATTGTACTAAAGGTTGTCTATTGGGTAGCCCAGTTAATCACGACCACGACACGTTTCCTGCCAACCACCACTCGGTCACTTTCGTCGGCCGTCCCTTCGCTCTCGAAGAGGCGCCTCAGCACTTTTCCCGTTTAAGAAGATGGGGTTTATCGTTTAGTAGGTCGGATGAAATTTCAGGATGCGCGAACTTAATATCAGTTTCTAGTTCGTTTCCTTATCACCTGGGAAGCGGTCGAACATACTGGGCCGTGAGTCGTTGTTGAGAAAGTGTTGGCGATTTAACTGAACAATTGCAGGGGGATTTACGATATAGAATATCTGACCTATGTTAAGAAACTATTGTCCTTACTTCCGGAATACGGTCTGTCTGCATTCGTCGTCGTTCATCAGGACGTCTGGTCAAGATACTCGGGGGGTTCTGGTGCGCCTGCATGGACTCTTGAGAACATCGGTTTTGATTTGCATGCCTTGGAGGAATCTGGGGCTGCATGGCTTTTGGGCGTCAAAGGAGGTGGTCATGTCGAAGCAGAACGTGGTATTTGGCCCTGTGGCTATCAGAAGCTTGCTGCTGCCACTATGGCGTAAGTCAGATACTTGCAAGCGGCAACTCCTGTTCAATTTTATTATCCCTAGGACATGTTTCTGGGCAGGTGATACTTTTGCCCCGAAGCTCAAGGTCACAGCGCCGAATGGAGACATTAAATCAGTTCAGCAGTACCTCCAGGATGCTTTCCTTGATATGTATGCAGTGGTTGCTCAAACGCTGGGTGTCTTGGATGGAGTACTCGGATTTGAGGTGGCTACATGACCCTCTCGTACAACAAGATTGGGATATTGACCACTGGCAGATGATGAACGAACCACACAGAGGATACATAAATATTCCCTCTCTCCATACGTTTGATTACAGCACAGACTTACATCTGTCTCACGTTCGTGAGTGGCCATGTTCGGATCTAGCGAAATAGGTTAACGTGTTTCTCCAGCTTCTGCTTTCCAATCTTTTATGCTGGGTTCTGGATACCCTACCCTGGTTTCTCACTGGACTCGGTCATTTCCTATGCCCACTCGCATGACCTCCCATAACGTGCTGAACTCTGATAAGCATTCTGCGTGGAGACATGATGGCCCTACGCGAGGTGAATGTGTCTGGGGGATGCATGGAGTCTGGGGATGGGATAAGACCAAGAGTGAAGGTGTCGTTCTGCGCGAGAATTACTTCGCAAAACATCCTGTTAGCGGCTGCAAGGTATAGCTTCCTTTCGTGGTTTGGTTCGTACGGAATACCTCATGATGATACACAGGTTGATTGGTACACGGACTTCTACTATCCGTTCTTGAAGCGCTGGGCGGAGCTTGTACACGGCGTCGTCCCAAGGGATAAAATGCTCTTTGTGGAGCCGATACCTAACGAGGTACTGTGGTACCAGCTTTTGTAAGTGTTTTGAAGATGTCTGAATTCCTCGTACAGTTCTGTCCACAGTCATGGACAAAAGAAAACCAAGTTCCCAATATGGTTTTCGCGCCGCATTGGTAAGGGAGCTGTCTAATGACTATATGAACTCACGTGTCCTGACGTGTCTTCAGGTATGACTTGAATGCACTCTTCTCGAAGGCATTCGGGGACTTTACTGTCAATGTGCAGGGATTGTCACGTGTGAGAGCCTTCCATGTTCACTAATTTACGAGCACCATCCTCATTAGTCCTGCAGGGAGTGTTTCCCTTGAAGGCGTTTTACTGGGGTCAAAGAGGTGCTCGGGATAACTACTCTCTACAGATACAGAACATCATCGACGCTGGACACAAAGTATTGGGCGAAATGCCTACTCTCATTGGCGAGTGCGGAGTGCCCATGGACATGAAGTACGTGTTCTTTGGATGTTCTTGCTGACTTGAACTCATTGTCACTAGCAACAAGGAAGCACTTACGACGGAAAACTGGACATTCCAATACCGTATGATGGATGCTATGATGACCGCGCTAGAGCGGTCCCTTGCCAGCTTCACGTACGCATCCTGAGTTCTTTTGAAACCATTCTGGACTCTTATACCCCGTCAGTTTGTGGAACTACAACCCAGATAATACAGACACCCATGGCGACGACTGGAACGGCGAGAACTTTTCGTGGTTCAGTCGTCAACGTGCTCTTCCTCTCTCGCTCTTAGACTTTGAGCAAAGTTCTTTCACACTCGACAATGGCGGTCGTATACTGCCATCCGTCGTACGGCCATACCCAGCAAAGACCGCCGGAATACCCTCAAGGTTCGATTACGAGATAAATACCGGGGAGTTTACCTTCGAATGGACGCTTGGGGACGAAAGCACCTCGCGCGAAACCGAGATATATATCCCTTCACTGGTTTATCACGGTCGTAAGCTCGTCGTCGAGGGCCTTGCTCCCGACGATAAGTACGCGTACGATAAATCTCGACAAACTCTCTTCGTGGTTCATAGTGATTCTTCACCTAGAAAGACCCGGAAGATCAACGTCTCTGTGCGTCCCCCTCTCCGTGGTCACTTTGATGTCAATACCTTTTGGGGAGACTTTGGCGAACTCATTCTTTCTGGTTTGGTCGTCTTCATTGGCATGTTTTTATTTATCAAGTTTGGATTCTACATGTGATACCGGTAGTGCCTACAGTAGTTTGGTCTACGTAGATTCTGGTCGCAGCAGCCGTCGTGATGCTGAGTCGAGGGTAAGTTGTAACATGAGGGCTGGGGTTCTAGCATCTGCGGCAAGTTAATAACAGGAGAGTATAGAAGGCAAGTAGACGTACGTGAATAGTTAACTGTGGCTGGACCCTCTGGTTCTTCTCCTCCAAGTCCTCCAACCTTGAAAGCTAGAAGGTGATGGCAAGAGGTGGTAAAGGCAAAGGGTTTGAGAGGGTATTGTGTGCTCAGGCAACGCTGTGACAAGAGTGTGGTACGAATGTCAGTCAAAAGATATGATAATGAATGTTAGGGCGATCGCATTGGTAACTCGGACCGTGTGCCGGGCAGTGCACGAGCTTGAATCCAACCTCATATCAACTTCCTACGACACCACATGCTATCATGACCCCAGCACACATGAACAAGGAAATATTCCCATACAAAAGAGCAGGTGTGACCGTGGGTGCATGCTATTTTGAGTTTCGTTCCATGTCGCTTATGCGGCTTATCAATTAATGTCATGTAGGTCACTGAGCGCTGAGCAGTCTCAGTTCCCATCTGCACAGGAAATAGCAACTATAAAAAACGCGGATGCCATTTTCCCGAGTAGCATACGTTGTACCCGCCGTTCCACAAGCTTCGTTCTGCCAGCACAGATGCGCTTCCAGTCCTTCATTGCTTCGGTCGTCGCCCTCGTTGTAGGGGCGGTCTTGGTTCACGCGGGATCGCTTCATGGCTCTAATGAATTAGGAACCAGACAGGTCGCGTTTCGCTCCCAGATTCAGAATGACACGAATCTCCGTTATGTCGCAAATTCCGGGATCTGCGAGACAACGCCCGGTGTCACCCAGTATTCTGGCTACATTGATGTCGGAACGAATATGTCAATGGTGAGCACCATGTGGCGAGGTAGGAATAGTGTTGACGTTTCGATGAGATAGTGGTTCTGGTTCTTCGAGGCTCGTCACTCGCCCGAGACTGCACCATTCACGCTCTGGTAAGGGTGTCACAGGACGTGCCAACACGAAAGGAATCTGATCTTCTCACGTGAAAGGTTGAATGGTGGCCCGGGATGTTCTTCTATGATCGGTCTCTTCCAAGGTTAGTGACTGTATGGTGGGGGATGTACAAAGTGATACATTGTGCATTTGCAGAGAATGGACCATGCTTAGTGAACGAAGATGGAAACTCGACGTACCTCAACCCATACAGGTAAGAATGCCTTCCAATCGCGAGTGGGCGGTATCTAAATTCGCGAATCAGTTGGAACAACGTGAGCAACAGTGGGTGGTTCACAATTTGGCTCTTGAGACGCGACTCATATTCCTGTTCCAGTGATTTATATTGACCAGCCAATCGGCACCGGATTCTCTTACGGAACGGACACGGTCAACAGCACGGAGGCTGCCGCACCTTTTGTGTGGAAAGCGTTCCAGGTACTGTTTGAGAGCAAGCTCTTCTCAAAGTACGCGAGCCGCGAGTATGTGCATGGGTCTCTTCTCTTTCTTGGAATATATTCAGAGGACATAATCAGGTTCATTTTTGCAACAGAAAGCTATGGTGGTCACTATGGGCCCAGCTTCGTGACATACTTTGAGGAGCAGAATGCCTTGATTTCCAGCGGTGCAATCGAGGGTGAATGCATCCTCGTTAGTGCCCTCGTGATCAACAAGTAAGCTATACCCGGGCGACTGCACGTGCTCGATAGCTCAGTGATTCTTGTTGCAGTGGTTGGTACGACCCCTTGATCCAGAATATTGCCTATTATACCTTCGCGACTTATGCCCCTGGATACGGTCAACTTCAACCTGATCATGTGTTGAAGAGTATCTACAAGGCCCTCTATGGTCCCAATGGATGTGTCGCGCAAGAGCAAGACTGCTACGCCGCCGGTAACTCCACTGAATCTAACAATGTCTGTAGTCAGGCGGACAATTATTGTGTACGTAGGACATTCGTATATTTGCAGATGCATCGCTCACGTTAGACCGTCAACCCAACAGATTAACAACGTCTTCGTCCCTGCAGTCGGAGACCGAGATGTGGATGATCTCCGCCAAAACTCCTCAGCATTGTTCCCTCCAGAGTATTACGTGAATTACCTGAACACTTCGGAGGTTGCGAGCAAGATCGGGGCTGAAACCGCCTATCAAGAGTGTCCCAGTGCACCCTATGACTTGTTTGTAACGACAGGAGATGTACGTCTCGTTCGGATCTCTCGACACCTGACAGTGCATCCGAATTGATGTATGCCCTATAGGACGCACGAACGTGGCTCCCTCAGCTCTCCGAGTTGGCGAATTCCGGAATGAAGATTCTAATCTGGGTATGTGAACCCCGATAATAATTCCTTTCATCCGGCTGAAATATCCATTCTACACTCAGGCTGGTGACGCTGACATCAAGTGCGTATGCATCTACAACTCTTTCTGGGCGTTTTCCCTGATAATCGGTCTTTCCACAGCTGCAACTGGCTTGGTGTAGGTTTTTGGGGTTTCGTTCTTTCACCATTCACTGAATACCCCCGCAGGGTTACGCCTCCGTACTTGCTATGGACTGGTATGGTAACGAGACACTTCACAACACCCCTCTCAGTAACATCACACTTGACGGCACGCCAATTGCCGCGGTCGCAAACGTGGACAGCTTCAGTTTTGCGTATGTTCTGTCTCATTGCCCATTATAATTCATGCCGATCCAATTCAAAACAGGAGGGTGTATGCTGCTGGTCATGAAGTGGTACGTCGTTGCTCACCCATACATGCAGTCCAAGCATTGCGTTTACTGAACGATACATCTCCAGCCTGCGTTCCAACCTGCGGCAGCTCTGGCGATCTTCACCCAGGTCATCAACAATGAGCCTCTTCACTCTGTGTAGGGGCCGGGTTTGGCGTCCAGGGGTTCAGAGAGTCCACCGCCAAGGAAGCCAAGGTATCACAGGATACGCCTATTACGAAATATCCAAGCAAACATACATGTACCGAAAGAATACACGATCAATATGAGCATCGCTTCTGCATTGGGCGTGTACATTGTCTGAATCGACAGGTTGATGATGCCCGTGGCGACGTTCGCCTGAATATTACATACTCTCAGGTACGTCAGGAGGCTTGGACTGGACGAGGACTCACAACGACGAAGATTATGAGCCCGTTCTTGTTGATGGCCTCGAGTAAAGCGGGAGCCGACTTTGGCGTGGAGGTCGTAGGATCCTCTTGCAGGATTCTCTTACCCGAGGGATCCGAAGGATCTTTTAGCTTCGAAATACGAGTAGGGAAAAAGATCATATCTAGGAGATAAAATGCGAGGATGAACGAGGTGTTGAAGGCGACGATCCAGAGAATATATGGCAAGTTTGCCTGTATGGAGAGAAAAATGTGTGCGGCGTAAATAGTCTGGTTTGATGCATCTCGGAGCAAAAATACCAACCATCCTTCGCGAGACTTTAAGACCACGTCTTACAAGTGCCAGCAAGGTCCACCACACCAGAGCGTACGAAAAGAGTTCGACGGTGGTCTTGGCATCTTGTCTAGGGGCGGAGGAGTCTAACTTTGTGTCATGTTGGGAGTTACCGCCCTCGAACAGAACAACCTGCCGTTTACGAAAGAAGGATGGAGAAGGTGGAAGGATGATCGTGCCAAGAGAAAGGCCGATAATATGAAGTGAGAGATAGCCTGAGGACATGAGGGTTTATGCCAGAGTGGAAGCAGGAATCTCTCTTACCCAAGAGTGAAATCAGTCCCTCCTTGTTCGCGTAGATGACATTGCTCCGAGGGGCGTTGAGGAGGAAGGGTTCCAACCCTAAAAACGACAGTGCAAATTGATGCACTATGGTATGTTGGGTTGAACAGATCACTCCAGGAGATACATCATGTCACTCACAGACACCGATCCAAAGGCCTAACAATGATATAGGTATGTATTTAATGATCGGATGGAGTGCCACTTCTGCGACTGGCAAAATGGCAAGTGTCAAGAAAAAATTCCAATGTACCCCGTATTCGGTGACGTGTTCCTGGAACGAATGAGCCCATAAATCCAAGTGATGGTGAATAATCACCATACGGGGTATTCTGTTCCCTTCACGAGTAACACTCGAACGACGCCTGCCACGACGATTGGCAACATCTTTTTGATTATTCGGTATAACTTTGGTTTTACATCCGCATGCAACTGGGATGGATCCTTGATGAGGGGTATCGCAGAAACGATGCCTTGAGAGAAAACGAACGAGCCAACTCCGCAATCCATCTAACCCGACATGATAGAGGCAGCTCCAACGAAATCGATACGAGTCAGCACGTACCAGCGACACACCATACGTTTCACACTTTGCAAGGGAACGCGGGAAGACAGGAAAGTCGACGGCGAGAATGGAAAATGCTGTCATGAGCATCATGTTGGCGCGGTATGTTGTGAGTGCTGGAAGGGGTCTCGATGCAGGGCCATCGATGATACCACCATCTCGCGCAGTCGCGCTTGGCTGCGTCTCGTTCATCCTCGACAGTAAAGGTGTTCCGCTTTCGATTTGAGGGAGAAGAAGCAAGACGCAACTTGGAGCCAGAAGGAGCACCGAGAGCACTCCAGGTGCATCGGCATAAACTGTCAGCGCAAGCGACAGGGGTAAAACCAATATCAGCCATTCGAGAATAAATGGCATGGAACGGAACACGGTCAGGCGCGTTCGCAGGGCGGAATGTAGAGTTATCGACGCCTTGGGACTTTGAGCAACAAAACCTCCGACATGTCTCACTGGACTCACCAGCCCTACTGCTAATATAAGGTTGACGTGGAAGACAGATGAGCCTGTCATCCCAGAGACAAATGCTTCCTTCGAGGCCTTGTAATCATTGTCCATCAGTGACCTGAATTCGACAGTGGCTCCTGATGAGCACTTTCAAGTTTCGGGCGACCTGATTTTCGATCCACGTGACCGCGCAATTTAGTTGCCAGAATATGATTGATTAACTGACAAAAACCAGACATCTTCATCATCGTGATTCCTTTCAGTAACTACTCGCTAAACTTCCGGTTTCCCTCAAGCAAACGTCTGCACCGGTCCGACAAAACTGTGGCGACCCCAAGTGACCCAGTTAACAACAACGATAACAGCGACTCCACCGATAGCCAGAATGGCGTAATTCATGTTCAACTCGTCGACGGGATACGCTGTGGGCAACACGAAAAGCACACAGATAAACGAGCAGAACTGTCAGAGAGTTAGGATAGACGCGACAAGAAGAATATGGTTGGACTGACTAGAAAGCTGACGAGGTTGATGGACCATGACCATTTTCCCAAGTTGAAAGGACCAGGTTCCGCGAGGCTGGCACGAGCGTCAGTCTGTAGCGCCTCCAGGACCAATATTACGCTCACGAGTCAGGCCAAAACACCCGGATGATGATGGGTTGCAAATAACTGAGCATGACAGATATCGCCGCAGAGGACAACATTGCGTTAAACTGTAATAATCAAATGGATTACCAAGTAATTTAGATGTAGCATGTACGCACGGCAACGGCTGAGCCTATATAGGCACACGAAAGGGTACACCCTACGAGCACAGACGTCCACACGCCCCAATAAGGAGCTTGAAAACGGTTGAGAGCCATAAACTTTTCTTTTGCCGGAAATGCATTGTCTCTTGCAAGCGCGTAAAACAGTCTTGAGCTTGCCGTGAATGCAGTGATCGATGCGGTTACTTGCGCAAACGCGACGACCACGAGACACAGAATGGTGAATTTCGGTCCGACCGCGTCATAGAACAACTGTGCGATAGGTATAGCGTAGGTCGTCGCCTGCACATTAGCAATGCTCTGCACGGAGAAGAGGAGGGCGAGCATATATGCGAGACCGATAAACCA
>JBBPSM010000502.1:0-12074 GCA_038093595.1 Butyriboletus regius
GGACTAATGGAGTGGTGGGACCTCCTAGTCCTGGAATGTGGCAAGAATGATATTATCCTAGGACTCCCTTGGCTATGGGCCATCAATCCAGAAATTGACCGGAAAAGTGAACAGATAACAACAGCTCTGTCGCCTACTGGTACACAACAGGAGACACTCCTGGTACTATTGAACAGTGATACCTCCTATGGTATCTGGACCATAATGAAACAGCTCACATGGAGGACAAGATCCACCTTGCGACTTGGTCCTGAAAACCTTTGCAATGGGCTAAGTTTATCAACACACACAGAGGAGAAGGACCAGACTGTATGCTCAAGACAGCTACTCTCTTGATGGCCATCGCTTAACAGGTACACAAGGCAAAGGTTTCTCTCCTGAAAGCCTTTGAGACCTACAAGGACGTCTTCATGGAGAAGACAAACATGAAACTACCTCCTTCTGACCATATAATCACATCATCAAGCTTAAGGACTCATTTACCCCAAAACAAGCTAAAGCCTATCCTTTGAACCTTGCAAAACAAGAAGCCTGTAGGAAGTTCATCCAAGAATATCTGAAAACTGGGAAGATATCTCCATCCAAATCTCCCCAAGCTGCCCCCTTCTTCTGTGTTCAGAAGAAGGATGGGAAACTCTGACCTTGCCAGGACTACTGGTACCTGAATAGCCAAACCATCAAAAACACATACCCTCTCCCCTTAATTTCTGACCTCATGGACAAATTATAGGAATCATCGATCTTCACCAAGTTTGATGTACAATGGGGCTATAACAACATCCTTGTTATGATTCATCCCTATGTCTTACTCTTTTCCTTATCCTGTCATGTCTCATCATATCCCTCATGCCATGTAGGCCCGCATGAGCTCGCAGACTTCTCCAAACCTTTTTGTATTACCAATCACGGAACCCCTTCACCCTTCTTCTTTATCGTTCCATAGGGTTCCGGCCAGTTCTCTTGCTTACTCATCTTCCTTCCATCACATTCCATCACATTCCCTAGCCTACCTATAAAAGACCACTGCTCTGTACAAGTGTCCCTTAGTTTAGACCTACTCAATCTAAACCCCCTTGTACCTCGGACCTCTGCAAGTCATCGTTCTACTCTTGAGTGAACACTCTATCTGAACCTCAACCTTGACAAGCTCCACGCTTGATGAAGTCTATGGAAGCCCTGTAGCAACCTCCAGCAGTGCCCTCTGCTCATCCTTGCAACTACTCATCATAGTTGACCCTTGAGTCTATGTCTACCCCTACCTGGGATAGTCGTAACAAAAGGTCTAAACTCTGTCTTTGAGGTTACTGCCGTCGTAATCCTCCACCATTGCCCACCGACGACCAACCCTTGACCCTGCTTGGTGGCGTACCCACCATGCAGATACACCCCCCACTGAATCAGAAGACGTTGAGGAAGAACCCAACGACCCTAATACCGACCTTGACCTTGAACTCCCGTCCCAACCCCAACAGGACGCAGCCACTGAACTAGCCTGACAACTATCAATCGGACTATACCTCCCAAGGACCCTGACCCCACCTTCACCCACGCCTGTCACCGCTGTACCTTCGTTCTATACTCCACCCCCCAACCCCTCGATGTTGTCTACCTCTCAACCCACCGAACTTCGCATCAGTACCCCAGAGGCCTATGATGGTTCCTTTGACATGGCCATCCAATGGCTCAACTCAGTTCAATTCTACGTATACGTTAACCAAAAGGTATATGACGATGACGATAAGAAGATTGCCTTTGCCCTTTCCTATATGATGAAGGGAGCTGCCCTTACCTGGGCCACCACCTACCACCAGAAATGTATCTTGGGGACCACTATCACCCTGGGATCCTTTGCCGACTTCATCACCGAATTTGAAAAAGCCTTTAAACACCGGGACACCATCAACAATGCCATTGCCTGGCTCTCCACCAAGTGGATGCATAAGAAACAGAATGGGACGTACTCACCCCCGTTAACACAATACATCTACGAGTTCCAAAACAACGTCGCCCTAGCCAGCATTGCAGACGCCAATGTTCTAATCAGATACTTCTCTGCAGGTATCCCTCAGGGTCTCATGAGACGCATCATGTCCATGGACACCATACCCACCACCATCAATGATTGTTATGCAAAGGCCATCCATTTCCAAATCCAATGGGAGAGGGCGGATGAAATTGTGAAGCAAGGCAACAGGCCCACTCACACCTACCATTCTTTCTCCACCCCGACCTCTACCAAAACCAAGGACCCAGATGCCATGGACGTTGACGCCATCTCCATTCCAAAGATGACCCTGGTAGAACGGAAATGGTGCTTCAAACAAAAACTTTGTTTCAGGTGTCGTCAGCCAGGGCACACTACCACCACATGCCCGACCTTTGCGAACAAGAAACCCCTTGACCAGAAGGTTAGGGCGATCCATGAAGAATCCAGAGACTCCAACAACAAAGTCATCGGTAGCATTTCTACGGGTTTTTAAAGAGGGAAACACCCACAGTGCATGTTTCCCCTATTAGCACTGCATCTATAACTGTACAATCTACTTCCTCAGGAATTGTTATCCCCATCCTACTCCAGTTACCCACAACCGCTAAGAAAGTCACTGAAACCCGAGCTCTAATTGATAGTGGCGCCGAGATCTTGTGTGTCAACTACCACTTCACTCAAAGAAACCACCTTCCCCTTACCAAACTTGAACAACCCATCTATGCCTGGAATGCGGACTACTCCCTTAACAAGAACGGAGACATCCGCCACACTTGTGACTTGTTTCTCATGATTCAAGGAGTAACTACACAAGCTACCCTTCATATCCTTTCCTGCAAACGGGAAAACATCATCCTTGGTCAACCATGGCTGCGATAGTACAACCCACTCATTGACTGGAACCAAACAACCCTCACCTTGTCAAAATCACTTGACGATCTCACACCCCCAGAATCCCACACCGAAACCCTTTCATCCAGTCCACACCTTTGTGGGTTCTTGCAGAAGAAATCTGACAAGAACCAATATCTTATCAACACGAATCGGAACTGCGTCCTGCAATGAATCATCCGTGGGGAATGTCCACAAGTACCTGCTGTGATGGTTGCTAAAATCCAGGTCACTACCACCTTAGCAGAAGCAGCGGAAGCAGTGGAAGCGGCCAAACTGAAACTGACCCTTCCTGACGAGTACTCCACTTACACATCAGTCTTCTCTAAAGAAGCAACCGACCATGTTCTCCCATCCCGATCATGCGATCACGCCATAAATCTTAAAGACTCCTTTGTTCCAAAGATCAGGAAAGTCTACCCTCTCTCTCCTCCTAAACGACAGGCGACTGAGGACTTTATTAATGAACACCTACGGACCAGAAAGATCTGTCCCTCAAACTCCCCTCATGCCTCCCCCTTCTTCTTTGTCAAGAAGAAGAGTGGTGACCTCCGCCCCTGCCAAGACTACTGGTACATCAATGAACATACCATCCAAGATGCTTACCCCTTATCCCTCATCTCGGACTTGATGGACAAGTTGAGGGGAGCGAAAGTTTTCACCAAGTTTGACGTCCGCTGGGGTTATAACAACGTCCAGATCAAGGATGGTGACCAATGGAAGGCTGTGTTTATCACTCATCATGGTCTCTTTGAACCAACTGTCATGTTCTTTGGCCTTTGTAACTCCCCAGCCACTTTCCAGCGGTTCATGAATGATTCGTTCCATGACATGATTGCCGAAGGGGGGCTCATTATTTACATGGACGACCTTCTCATCTTTTCCCCTGATGATGCCACCCATACTGAGCGAACGAAATGCATCCTAAAACATATGATGGAACTTGACCTCCACCTCAAACTCGAAAAGTGCCACTTCGCCGTTGCCGAAGTTGAATACCTCAGAATGATCCTCTGCCCTGACTGAATCGCCATGGACCCCATGAAACTGGACGGCATCACCAAATGGCCTGTACCCTCCAAAGTCACCCATGTCCACTCCTTCCTGGGATTTGCCAACTTCTACCGTCGCTTCATTCCAGACTACTCCACCATCGCTTGACCTCTCATCGACCTCACCAAATTCACCCACGTGTGGGACTGGTCTCCCGCTTGTCAAGACGCCTTCGATCACCTCAAGTGTCTTTTCCTTGCCAAACCCCTCCTCCACCTTCCCGACTTCTCTGCACCCTTCACGATCACCACAGATGCCTCAAAATTTGCCTCCGGTACCATCCTCCTCCAGACAGACGTCAACGGCAACTGGCACCCTTGCTCCTACCTCTCCGAATCCTTCTCCCCCACCGAGCGCAACTATGACATCTACAACCGAGAGCTCCTCGCTGTCCTTCATGCCCTGAAGGCCTGGCACCACTATCTGCATGGCTCTGCCTTCCCTATCCAGGTCTTCACCGATCACAAGAACCTTACCTACTTCCATACCCCACAGAATCTTAACTGCCGCCAGGCATGATGGCTCCTTGACCTTGCCGATTTCGACCTTGCAATCGTCCACTTTCTGGGGTGGCTCCTGGCTGGACCCGATGCCCTCTCACGCCACCCGGACTTTGCTCCTGCCACCTCCTTTGACAATGATGGCGTCACTTTGCTTCCTCCGTCCCTCTTCATCAATCTCATTGACACCACCTTATCCTCCCACATCTGCTCCTCCTCCTCCTCTGATCCCCTTGTCCTGCAGCAATTGCAGGCACTTGACTCCTCAGCTCCCACATTCCTGTGCGCACACATGTCTGACTGGCAATACACGAAAGGACTCCTCACCTACAAGGGTCGCATCTATGTTCCCCCTGACGATGCCCTCCGCCATTCTATCCTCACCCGCTACCATGACCATCCCACCATGGGTCACCCAGGCTTCCTCAAAACCTGTCAGCTCGTCTCTGCCAACTTCTGGTGGCCTGGGCTCACCACCTATGTCCATAAATATGTCAAGGGCTGCCCCTCTTGCCAGTCCTGTAAAGCCAACACTCACCCTTCTGCTCCCCTGCTCTTTCCCATTTGCTCCTCTGCCACACTGCCCTTCCGCCAAGTCTCTTGTGATCTCATCGTCAACCTACCCCCCTTCCATGACTTTGATTCTCTCTTGGTCGTGGTCGACCATGGACTCTTGAAGGGGGTAATTCTCTGCCCCACAAACAAAACAGTGTCCGCCAAAGGTGTAGCACACCTCTTCTTTCACCAAGTCTACTGAAAGTATGGACTTTACGACAAGATTATCTCCGACCAGGGACCCCAATTTGCCTCCACCTTCGCCAAAGAACTTGGTAGACTCCTCGGTTACAACCTTGCACTCTCCACAGCCTACCACCCTCAGACCGATGGGGAGACCGAACAAGTCAACCAGGAAATCAAAACTTACCTCTGCATATTCTGTGGAGACCAACCGACCACCTGGAGCGAACAGATCACACTCGCTAAGTTCACACACAACCACCGCCCCCACTCTGTCACTGGGAAATCCCCCTTCTCCCTCATCATGGGGTACAAATCCTGCACCCTCCCCACTGTTGTCCCCAAATCCCACATCCCTGCCATAGAAGACCGCCTTAAAATCCTCTCGGCAATTTGTGACGAAGCTCTTGCCGCCCACGAATTAGCACGTCAGACAATGATCAGGAGGCACAAGCGGACATTCTCCCCTTTCCCAAAAGGAGCCAAGATGTGGTTAGAAGCACGAAATCTTCGTCGTTCTTCAGCCAATTCCAAGTTCGCTGCTAAAAGAGAAGGCCCCTTTACAATCACCGACGTCTTATTGCCTGTTTCATACAAACTCCACCTACTGAAACAGTGGAAGATTCACCCCGTGTTCCATGCTTCCCTTCTGACCCCTTGCCACAAGAACCCCATCTACAGCAAACACTTCCCTTCGCCTCCTCCCGATCTCATTGCAGGAGAAGAAGAATATGAAATTGACAAAATTCTCCGACATCGCAGAACCCCTTCCTGATGGTCCTTCCTGATCTGATGGAAGGGGTATTCAATCAAAGAAGACTCCTGGGTCCCAGAACGGGATCTGAAAAATGCCAAGTTTGCTCTCGCAGACTATAAGAAATGTCACCCCAAGACGTTCCCCCAGGATCCATCATCTTCTTAGCATGTCCTTCACCACTGACCATGTCCTCTCTACCCCCTCTTCCATTTTCCCCTCTATTACTATATCATCACTTTCTACTCTCAGTCTTAGCCCTTCTTCTCTCACCATTTCTTCACCACTTGAGACCCCTACATGTGTTGTCGACAACAACTCTCACCCTCATTCTCCTGAACTATCTCCTATCTGCAGTCCAACTCCACCTCCTCGTACACCCACACCCGTCTCGATAGCATCCACCCCGGGACCCATCATGGCCATTGATCTGCCCCTCTATGCCAACCGACTCCATAGTGACTTCCCAGACCTTGACGATATCACTTGTCTCACCCAGAACCTTGAGAACTCCTGTAGGGCCCTTATGCTTGGTGCCCACCTTGATTATGCGTCCCCCCTTTACTCCTTGTACAAAGCCTACCTCCAATGTGTCCAACTTGGTGTCCTAACTCACTGCACCTCGGCCAACACCAACCTTTCCCTTGCCCAACTCCGCCTCAGGAGTATTGAGAGTGAACTAAAAGCTGCACTGCTCAACACCTTGCACCAGCTTGGGGCCGTAGAGTTCTTGGACGACCTGGATCGCTACCTTCACAAATTAAATGTGTGACCAGTCAACCCCACCATCTCTCCACTCCCCACCGAACTCTCCTGCACCGTATCTGCCTCCTCCTCCCCACTAGACCTGGATGAGCTACGCCTTATCCAATGCATTGAGGCCAGGTGATCCGGCAATGATGGGTGTACCCCACTAGGACTCGCACACCTGCGCTACCCAGACACATGCTACCAATGTCACCATCTGGGGCACATTCATGTCTCCTGCCCCTTCTACCAATGTTCCAACTGTCTTTGTTGGGAACCCAGCCACAAACAGACTTAGTGCCCCCTCCATCGCCACCCTAACCCCCCATTACCATCATCCTTGTCCTCCTCCTCTGGGAGAGCTCTCCTGATCCCATCCATTATCCGACTGGTCCCCACACCGGGTCTCCCTCGTCACACCACACGTTACATGTCCCGTTGCCCCCATTGCTCCCCCACCTACCATACCACAGTCAGCCCTGATTGAGAAGACATACTCGACATCGCCGACATCTATGGCAACAATGCCTTAGGAAATATCATGAAATCCCCAGTCGGAGAGTACCAGTGCCTTGATTAGGTTTTCATCGGTACCTCAATGCCTAACCCTGGGGTAATGTTACGATTCATCCCTATGTCTTACTCTTTTCCTTACCCTGTCATGTCTCATCGTATCCCTCATGCTGTATAGGCCTGCATAAGCTTGTGGACTTCTCCAAACCTTTTTGTATTACCAATCATGGAACCCCTTCACCCTTCTTCTTCATCATTCCATAGGATTCTGGCCAGTTCTCTTGCTTACTCATCTTCCTTCCATCACATTCCATCACATTCCCTAGCCTACCTATAAAAGACCACTGCTCTGTACAAGTGTCCCTTAGTTTAGACCTACTCAATCTAACCCCCCTTGTACCTCAGACCTCTGCAAGTCATCATTCTACTCTTGAGTGAACACTCTCTCTGAACCTCAACCTTGACAAGCTCCACGCTTGATGAAGTCTATGGAAGCCCCGTAGCAACCTCCAGCAGTGCCCTCTGCTTGTCCTTGCAACTACTTGTCGTAGTTGACCCTTGAGTCTACGTCTACCCCTACCCAGGATAGTCGTAACAATCCTCATTAAATCACAGACTGCTGGAAGGCTGCCTTTCTGTTATAATAATGAATATTTTCAAACTTTTTATTGCATTAAACTTTCACTTTCCAAATCACGTGACCAGTGCACGTGACCATGAGAAACCACCACCTGACCTAGGTCTAGACTTAGTCACGTGACATGCCTCACCTTTTTAATCTCCATCCTTTTCGCACCTTATCTATTCCCACAATCATTTCCGTCATCACGAACGCTTCTTTACTTTAACCATACATAGTAATCTCTCTCATGCACAGCCTGGTCCATGCACACTCTTGTAACATATATAAAGTAGACACTTTGACAACTGGATCCCCAGTCTAATCCACTTTGTTCATCACCTATAGTCATTGCCTTGGCCTTTGGTCATTGTAGGCTGGTGCTGTTCGGACGCAACCCACATACCCTCTTCATCAAGCCAGGACTTGTGTAGCCTGCGAGACGTAAGATCTGAGCCATGTGCTATGTAGTGATTCCCACTCGCAACACTTGGATTAGACTGTCATACACACCGCTCGGATCCCAGAGCTAAGGGAACGTCTCTAGTTATCACCACTTGACGGTGACGAGTAAAGCACTCGCTAAGCGCTGTTCACATACGGTCATCCGCTGTACAAATAAGGATAAAGTTGCTTTTGGGCATAGTGCACTAGCCCCCATTATCAGTTGAGGTCTAACTGTTCGTGTGGTACTACACTGGTGTACCCGGGTTCTTGTGATCACCCGTAATGTCACATCAGAGCGATAGTCGGGATCATCACGATTCTTCCCGATGTGCTTGCCAGCCAGATTCGAGGAAAAAGTTTTTAAGAGTTTTTGTCCCAGGTCACTGTGGTCACCAGGACACGTTTTTTTTATCGACACCAACGTAGGCTTCCCCAGAGTGCAGTTGGAAGATACCACACAGTAAGGAGCTGAAAGAAGACAGGCAAGATTCCCGCCCAAAGGAGAAAGAAGGTCTACTGGGCCAACCCAGAAAAGAAAAGATACACATATTTCGGCTCCGCATTTGCCATCTACGGCATCCAACACTTCTGTCCCTACCTCTGCCCGAAAACCTCCCTTCATCCTAATCCCCGCTACCCTGCCCCCAAGAAATAAGCAATGTAGGGACCAGTAGATCTCGACGACCTCGTCCAGTGGTTGGCCGCGCTGAACGTGGACAAAGACAAGGCCAACGTCACAAAGAAGATCGCCGACCCTGAAAAATGGGACGGTGACCGGGCCACCTTCCATCTATGGTGGATAAGGCTACGGCTGTGGGTGGATGCCCAGTCGTGGAAGTCGGACAAGCTGCGCTGCATGGCTGTCCTGTCCAGGTTAGAAAAGAAGGCCGAGGGGTTCGCTCAGATCACCCTCGAAAAATACTATGACGCCGAGTTTGATGATGTCAGAAATGCTCAGGGCATCGTCACTGGGCAGAAAGGGGACCTCCAACCAATGCCCGATTCCTTCCTTGTCAACCACCGTGCCTGCAGTACCCCCCTCACCCACCAACACATCTCCCCCCCCGCAACAACGACGGCTGCAGTTTACGCCATACGGAACCCAACCTGGTCGAGGAGCACCAATGGAGATAGGTGCACAGCAGGCTGCGCCCGCTCCCCAACCCGACACCCGGACATGTTTCTTGTGTGGCTTGGCAGGCCACATTAAGCCTGACTGTCCAAAGAATCCGTACCGCTGCCCTTCCCGTCCCCCCCAACAATGCGCCCAGTATGTCTGGGATTACAACCAAGGCACTTACGTGCAAACGGCAGAAAATGAGTATGCCGGTTTTTATCAAGGCGCCCAGACAGCGCAACATTTCATGGGTCGTCTGCTCCCCATTCCCCCGGTTACTGCACCGGTACTGCAAGTAGAACATCGCGCCTTCATCTCAGAGGAGGCCGAAGCCTTTTACAAGGACAAATTTGAAACCGAGGCCAAACACCGAGCAGCCGAGGCATTAAAAGGCAGCAGCAGGTGAATGATGAGGGTGTTCACTTGCAAGGACCTTTAGTTACTTGTACGGACAACGATTTCCCCATCTCTACTTTCTCATCTGTACTTGGTAATATTTCCTCTAACTCCGTAAGAGCGTCTCAATTGAGCGTGGCACCGGAGTATAATAAAAGTGTGCTTAATTCTCTTATAAAACAACAAAAAATATTGCATATTTATAAACCCCTCGATTCAAAGGTCACTATGCATCGGGCAACGACACTGTCATTTGGTGGAGAGTTCTCACTTGAGACTGTTGTACATTGTCAGCAGAACGGCCAATGGGTATGCCACCAGTTCAAATCTCTCTTGGACTCGGGGGCCTCCCACACTTTTATTGATAAAGACTATGTCGCTCGTCATGGGATTCCTTTCTTCGCCCTAGACCAACCAATCAAGGTACATAACGCTGATGGATCAAACAGTGCTATAGGCCAAATCCAGCATGCTGTAACCTTGGTTGTGGAAGTCGAAGGATATTATGAAACTTTGGACGCATACATATCTAAATTAGGAACCCATCGTATGATCATCGGGTACGACTGGCTTTACCGCCACAACCCCAAGATTGACTGGGAAAAACAAACCATCCATTTTCCGCGTTGTACACAATACTGTAAAATTATGGGACTCAGACCTACGAACTATAGCCTTACTCATATATGTACTATGGAAGAAGGACTCAAAGAGCAGGTACCAGAAGCTTACCACAATTTTCTAGATGTCTTCTCAGAACAGGAGTCGACCAGAATGCCAAAAAGAAAGCACTGGGACCACGCCATCGAGCTCAAACTGGACTTCGTGCTGAAAAAGGGTCGAATTATCCCCTTATCAGATATCAAGATGGAAGAAGTACACACCTTCATCTACAAGGAACTCAAGAAGGGCTACATTAAACCATCAAAGTCTCCGCAAACGGCACTGGTCTTCTTTATACCAAAAAAGGATGGTAAGAAACGAATGGTAATGGACTATAGATATTTAAACGAGGGCACCATCAAAAACTCTTACCCTCTACCCCTGATCCCACAATTAATTGATTGGCTGAAAGATGCTGATATGTTCACTGCCCTTGACTTACGTTGGGGGTATAACAATGTGTGGATAAAGGAAGGAGACGAGTGGAAGGGTGCCTTTGTCACTCCCATCGGGGCATACGAGCCCACTGTTATGTATTTTGGAATGACTAACTCACCGCCTACATTCCAACAGATGATGAACGACATATTTAACGACATGTATGTGGTGGTAATCATTTATATCGACGACTGTATGATATTCATGTCGAAAAAATCCAAAGAGGAACACGAAGAGGTAGTAAAAGAGGTCCTTCTTCGCCTACGGGAGAATGATCTTTACGTAAAACCCTCGAAGTGCCACTTCTCCACGGACGAAGTAGACTTTCTAGGAATGGTAGTATCTAAAAAGGAGGTAACTATGCAGAAAGGAAAAGTCGCCGGCGTCATGGATTGGCCCATGCCGACTCGACTCAAACAGCTGCAAGGCTTGCTTGGACTATGTAATTATTATAGACGTTTTATTGCAGGTTTCGCCGAGATCGCACGCCCCCTGAATGACCTTACCAAAAAAGACGTTCCGTTCACGTGGGGTCCCGATCAACAAAAGGCATTCGAAGCCTTAAAAGAAAAATTCACGTCAGCTCCACTTCTCACGTATCCTAACCGCAATCAAGAAGTGTGAGTGAAGATCGATGCCTCGGACATCACCACGGGAGCAGTGCTCTCTACATTGTGTAAAGACGGTAACTGGAGGCCCATCGCCTTCATCTCTCATTCTTTTGATAGCACTGAGCACAACTACCCTATTTATGATAAAGAATTACTTGCAGTCATCCGGGCGCTTGAAGAATGGCGTCACTATTTAATAGGTCGCGAAGGATTCGAAATCTGGACCGACCACAAAAACTTAGAATATTGGAAGAAGCCACAAACCCTTAGTGGTCGTCAAGCATGCTGGCACACGCTTCTTCAAGAATTTAACTATCTTTTTGTTTATAAACCAGGATCTTCCAATGGCTGGGCTGACGCTCTTTCTCGTCGTCCAGATCATGGCGACGCAGTACCGGACCATAATACCAATATTACAGTACTTCCTCCTTCTCTCTTTATTAATTCCGTCTCACTTTCTTCGGACTTCTTTTCAGAGCTTGAAAGCGAATTGATTTCCCTAGGGGTCGACGCAATCAACGACTACCTCTTTGATTATAATATGAATATTTTCAAAAATAACAAAAACAAAGTCTTTGTCCCCGAACTTTTACGTACACG
>JBBPSM010000504.1:0-12069 GCA_038093595.1 Butyriboletus regius
AACTCCTTCCTCCTCCATAGTGTGTGGAGGTCCCTCGTTGGATTGCTCTCATTCTCTGGAACCCTGTTTCGATGGCAGATGCTTTGTCGTAGATCTGTTCGATTGAGGTGGCAGTATCCAGAATTCCACAATTGACGAGCTGTTGAAGGATTCGTGGATCCACAGCATGGAGGAACCACTCGGCAATAGTTGACATCTCCATAGCTCCCGTTCAGATGGCAAGGAGGGCGAAGCGAGATAGGAAGTCGTTGAATGACGACTTTCCTTGAGTCATGTTTGATATCTCGGCCTTGGCCATGTCCTTGGAGTTGTGGGGGGAGAAGGTCGTCATGAATGCCTCCTTTATCTTCGTGTAGGTCTTTTCCCCATTCGGCACAGCTGCATCAGCAAGCTTCATGTGCCAGGCCTCTACGAAGGCCTTTCCTTGGCTCTTGGACATCCTGTTCAAGAGCGTGTACCGCTTGGCATTCTCGTCATACTGTGTATGGAGCGAGAAGTACGCCTCCATAGCGAAGAGCCATCGCCTGGCGTCTTCTACGTTTCCACTAAACTCCTCAGGGAGTGCAGCTTTAATCTCGGGCATGTCTTCATCGTCGGAGTCTAGATCTGGTAGGGTCCTTCTAGTGACACCGCTGAGGTCCACAGGCTGGGTTGTGTCTCCGGTAAAGATCTCTTCCTCGTCAGATGGTGGGTCTACGACAATCGGTTCTGATTGCGGCAGATGGGAAGGTTCTACCGATGGGGTCGCGGAGTGCGAGTGGAGAGCACCTGGAAAACCTGGCGATCTGGACGGCGGGGGAGATGGATGGGTGGCTGGGTTGGGGAAGCGAGATGACCCTGGGATTCTCCTTGATGAAGACATTTCAGAATGCGGGGTAGAAGCACGTGTTGGAGTGACTTCGTCTTCCGAGTCAGACCCTAAAAGGGCTGAGAGATTGATGCGGCAGATGGTTTCGACCTGGGGTGACTACCTCTGTAGTCGTCATCCAAACCTTTGGTTGAAGATGGATTGCGAAGGCGCGATGGCACTTCGCAGTTTAAAACCTTGATCTTTTGTTATGCCGACTCGGCGTGCATAACAAGTGACATGATTGTGTTCCGTTCCCAACCACAGGCAATGTGGTCGAACACGTCTCTTCCTCTATACGGCTGAAACCTAGTCTAGGATGGAGAGTCCTAGCACTTTAACAGCAGAGGGATCGACAGAACCTAGCCTAGGCACAAGGGTCCTAGTGCTCTAGTGTCAATGACGATGCTCTTGTGGTGAACTGCCCCAATGGTGTCGGCGTTCTGCAGACAAGCAGCAAAAAGGGGCACTGATGATCAAGAAGATCAGAAGCACAACGGCGGAGATGACTTCCAACTCTAAGCGGGTGAGGCGGTAGAGCGAAGCGAGCGGAACGGGTGATTTACACGGTATATTGTGTAGATCAAGGTTAGAGTTACATGGGCGGTAAGAAGCCTCTATATATAGGATTATAGGTAATTTAGGGGAGGCTTCTTGAGACCATAAATAGTCATACTGTAATCGGCCAAGATGGGATCGGGGGGAATAGGAAATACGAGGCTATGTGCAAGAGAGCACAGCCGAGAAGGAATGGTCCAAAGGAAATACAAATAGGAAAGGAGAGATCCACACCACTGCCTTGTGCAGCCATGATGGCAGTGGTCATAGCCTTACACTGCCTAGAAGGCAGTGTTGTCCAGTGCTGGTGAGGGAAGATTGCCATTTCAAAGGAGATCGCCGGAGTCGAAGAGTAGGTCGTCTCATAGACCCGGGTGAGGGGTGGAGTGGGTAGGGAAAAAGGTAGTACCCCCTCATTATCCATAACAGGCTTTGCATAATCCATTGTTAAATGAATTCAGGGCTAATAAGTCATGGAAGTGGGAATTGAGGGTGGGTTATATTGTAGATTATAAGATAACCATTGATGTCGTGGTACAGGATCTCTTTGGCTATATTGTCGAGTTTAGCAGTGATCAACATGGGTCTCAGTTCATCCAACAGAAGCTTGAAATGGCAACATCAGAGGAAAAGCAGATTGTTTTTGATGAAATTGTGCCTGATAATGCACTACTGCAATTGATCCAGGATGTCTTTGGCAACTATGTGAGTTGTCGTATATTTTTTCTGGCACCAGTCTTATCCTGAACAGGTCATTCAAAAATTGTTTGAGCATGGGACGCAGGTGCAAAAAACTGTACTAGCCAGCACCATGGAAGGCCATGTTGTCCTGTTGTCTCTGCAAATGTATGGTTGCCGTGTCATACAAAAGGTAGGATTGTAATTGATCCAATGTGGCACCACTAACCAGATTTCATAGGCTGTTGAGTTCATTCTTCCAGAGCAACAAGGGTCCTTCGTGAGAGAGTTGGAACCCCATGTGCTCAAGTGTGTCAAGGATGCGAATGGCAATCATGTTATCCAGAAATTGATTGAGTACATATCTTCTGATCACCTTGGTTCTGTACAGTCATTTCAAGACAATGTGTACAACTTATCCACACATCCATATGGCTGTCGAGTTCTCCAGCAGTGCTTTGAGCATCTGCCAGAAGAACAAACTTGTGCCTGGATGGACGAATTGCACAAATACATAATCAACCTTATACAAGATCAATTTGGAGTAGACAGATTCCATTTTTAGAGGTGTGGTGCTTAGCTGATATTTTTACACTGCTAGAATTATGTTGTTCAATTTGTTCTTGAGCAAGGGAAACCTCATGATCATTGTCAAGTTATTGCTCAGCTTCACAGTCAGATGCTAAATATGGCCCGACATAAGTTCATATCGAATGTCTGTGAGAAGGGCACTTGTCACCACCATGACAGAGGAGCAATGTGCATTGGCTGATGAAATCATCATCCCTAAACCTGATGGTGTCAGTCCCCTTATATCTATGATGAAGGACCAATTTGCTAGTAAGTTACTTGGGGAAGCTCACAACCATGATTGACTGATGTATTCAAAGATTATGTGCCAATGAGCACTCATGGTCGCTGATCAAGACCAGAAAGATCTGCTTGTGAGCAAGATCCGCCCTCAGCTCATAAGCCTGCACTGTTACTTGAGTTCCTACAGCAAGCATTTGATTTCTAGTATGACCTTGTTCATTTGCACCGTGATCTGAGCTCATTAACGTTGCAATTGAATGGCTCTTGGAGTGCATGGTCAATGCTCCCAAGGCATCATCCGACAAGCCAGCAGATTACTCTTCCCTGTCCCAAACCTAGTCAAAGTACTAATGCGTGCCATCTAACCTCATTCATTACGGCAAAGGCATCATCCTCACAAATACCTCAGAGCTTCAGTATTACCTATTATTGATGAACCAGCACTTACCCATCAAATCACAGTTCATGTCCAAATTGGTGGATAATCTGGATACAGAGATCGTCCTTTGGATGGTCATTCTATGAGTAGAGCATTTATTGTCGGTGTGCACATGGGTGTTGTCTTCCCCACTGCTTGCATTGCCAAGATCTTCTACCCACCTTTCTTCTCCATGCCCATTCGTCCGAATCCCACCAGCATGCCTTCCACTCTCAATTATGGTGGTTCTTACTCAACATCACTGTTCCTTCTAGCTCATACACTGGATCCACAAACACTGTGGCTTCCAATACCACAGTCGTTCTTACTTGTTTTGGCTTCACAACTCATGCCATAAACATGGGTCAGCACTTCCTGCAACTGAATAATACCTACACCATCAATGACGATGGCTCATATGTCCTGCACGTCACCCAGGTTCCTCCCAATGCAAAGCAGCCAGACCAATAGCAACTCAACTTCAAAGACCGGCATCATCATCAGTGCTGTGGTGGGTATTATTACTGCGATTGAAATTCTTGGTGTGCTTGCAGGCATCCTTGTTGCCTGTCAGCAGCACACTTCAAGTTGCCAACACCCATCAGCTGCTGGCACGAGTGGTGCTGCCTAGGGCAGACATACTGATGATGTGCGGCATTCTCACTCAAGTTGGCCTGCATTCCGCTTATAGAGACAACCATGACGAGCGGCACCATTACGATCCTTATAATTCAGACTCAGACACAATAGGAAGAAGTAGTATGGGAATGCACTTCAGGATTGCATGCATGCAGAATATTTTACTACCAGTCACGGCAGAAATGCACACATAACAATGTATATTTGGAAGTCACCATGCATGTGTCGTTTCTCATGACCTCTTTGACATATCGCACCACAATCCATGAAGGACACCATGCCAGTGGGTGGCCAAAGAGGTAATCAAGTTAGCCTGGACCACGAGCCAGAAAATATAAAATGGTAGTGCGTCATTGAGGCACTTCTCAACCTCCCATCCCATTTATCTCTGAGACGCTGCCTGCAGTTGTATGGCTCTAACTTGCCACTTTGGCTCTTCCACTGAAAACACATCCAATTCTGGACCCTCCCGGACAACTTGTCCAATTCGCTCGATGGCTGGAAAGGGCGGCCATGTAGCCCCGCTAGAAAAGACTGCCCTTGCTCTCAAATCTGCCCAGCGCACATCCAAGCAGTCCAGTGGTCTTCTCACTGAGGAACCTATCAATAAGATGGCTCCTACTCTGCATTGTCCCAGAAAGCAAAAGACTAGGAAGAAGCCAGCTAAGGTCAGTTGCAGCAGGTGACCTGTTTATATACTGACTCTCTTTGACTAGGATGTGGCAATGATTGACAATGTGAATTCCGACCCCTTCGAGTCTGACTCCCAGCCAATTGAACAATCAGGTCCAGAGGGTCGATTTGGCTTGCAGCCTCAAGCCCCTACATTTGTTGGCAGGCAAACCTTGGAAGAATATCAATGTGATCGCCACCAGAATGATCGATTGGCGAGTACAGGCAAAGGCGGTATGCACCATAAATCAGTTTGTGATCCTCCAGTACTATTTTCTAGCTCACAAGACATGTTTTCAGTGGCCACGTAGGAACTCTAATGACAAGAGAAATCAGATGGCTGTTGACAATGATGAGTCACATGGTCATCAAATGGATGTTGATGAACGAGGTAAATGTTTTTTTCTTTAAATTCTTTTTATGTTATCAAGTCGTTGATCATTATCACAAGTGCAATCATGCAGTAATGACTACCATTCAGAAAATCACAAGGATCAAATCATGAATGACCCAGCCTCAAAGGATGACACCCAAGTTCAGCTATCACACCTTCATGGCCAGCCAGCTCCACCACGACAATCCAATCCATCACACCACTCCTCGGTCAGAGACTCCATCCAGCCCCACAGTGATGTTTTGAATGCACAGTGACTCCAGGAATGTGCCCTTCCCTCTCCACCAATCTCCCATTCCAATTCTAACCAGGGTGGCGAGAGCAATCACAACGATGGAACTCAAGTCTGGGGCACCATACACCGTGGTGATGAACAAGTAAGTAACCACACAATGCCATATATCATACTTAATGTAATACAGGCCAATGTCAATTATGACATACTTGGTCGCCACCATTTCAGCAACCGTGGTCACAAATCCCCTGCTCCTGACTACCTGTCTAGTATTTGAGATGGTACCCATCCTGATAACCGTCACACATCAAAACACCACAGGATGGGCACGAGAGCTGAGCCCAGGAGGGATCACCCCCCTGGAGAGCGAGTACATGTGGTTACCTCCCAGGTCAATCAAGTTCCTGTTGTTCAACACAACAGTGTGGTTCCCCCTTTCTCAAGGGCCAGGGATGACGATGCTCCAGTCACCTTTGAGATCCCTGCTACATGGCAAGAGTGTGTTCCTGTCACTAAACACAACCATGCAGCCAATGGCGGTTACACCACAGCTCCTAGTAAGAGCGGTGAGGATTTGCAATCCAGTTCTGGTGTCCTACAACAAGTGCAAGGTCGTTGCAGTCAATATTTGAATAATCCAAAAGGTACCGTTGAGGCAAAGCCATGCCACATTGGATTTTATCCTCCTCTCTGGATGCAGCTCTTGGAGACCACCAAAGCAGAAATGCAGCATTCTCTTTTTTGTCGACACCCCTTCTTAGCAGATAAACAAACAGCAGTAGATGGGGAATGTTTACGAGGTCTTATTGAGCATCATTGCCCGCTATGAGACTGAGCAGATGCCAGTCGAATGCAGTATGTCATGCTCAGTTGCCTGTCCTCATGCTAATATTTTTTAGGCTTTAGCGACAGAAAACATGACATGGCCACACTGGTACATGTCTCATATTGCATTAAGAGTGAAATTATTAACAGTGGTAAGCTATATGACAATATAGGGTCATTTCGCAGTATCATCAAGAAGGCTGCCCAGGAGGCCATCCCTTCTAGCTATGCACTCTATGCCCCGCCTTCTGTAATTTCTTGGAAAGCTCATATGGTGGCTGTCAAAGACAAAGCTGCCAATCTCTTGCAAGACTCGGAGTATCTGTGAGGGGAGCCCGACAGACATGTACATGATTTATCTCAATTCATGTCATATCCAATATATCTGATTTTATATTTCTAGGGAAAGAAATCTTACTTTGGTCATGTCATCCTGAAGCAAGTTTGCTTGTCTGTATTTTATGCACATTCATGAAAGTCCATCCATACATTCCCCAAGTTCCAGCTGTCCATTCCTCTGAAGGCTCTTGCACTGGTCGCTGCAGTCGTAAGTAATCTGTCATTACCTTGTGCTATCACTCACTATACACATTATAGGTCCATTTCATATTAACAGTGTATAAGAACCATGGCAAGGACACCAACCCAAGCCTCAATGCCAAGGAGCTTGAGGTAGCATACTACCGATTTTTACAGAGCATTGATACGATCGCAAGGCATCACTTCGAAGGCTCTCGACTCAAGAAGATGCTGGCTGATTGGGCACATGACAGGATGTAAGTAACTATTGACTACATTGACAGATCTCCTAACATGACAAACAGGGATGGCTATTTGAATGGCAATGGAGACGCCAACAACAACATGCGCAGCGAATTTGGCATGGTCATATTAGACTCAGAGTCGGATTCTGGTTCAGTGGATCATGGCAAGCGGTCCCATTATGATTTTGCCAGTATGCAGTCTGGTGACAAGCAAATTGGTATTGAACAGTCTGATGATGAACAGTCCGGCAGCGAGGAGTCTGATGGCGAGGAGTTTGGCAGTGAGAAGGCTGACGAGTAAATATGCACTGCACCTAGTAGTACATATCTCTTGACACGACATGACATGATGCAATTCATACAATTACCCATAGAACCACACGGGTGACAGTGCCTACAGGCTTGGACAGATCTCTTACAGTTCATTTCAGATACTCACTGGTCACAGATTGTTTGTAGTATTGTAGAATGTACAGTATCCATAGTCCATACAAAATCTACAGGAGCATACAGCCAAGCTTGACTTGTACAGGATCACATAGATTACTTAATCTGCACAGTGCTGTGACTGCACAGGGGGGGATCTTTCTGTCACACTATGACAGGTGTAACACACTGTGCAGAGCAATACAGTACTGCACAACTAAGTTATGATTTGCTGATGGTGTGCTATCACCTATCTGATTGGTTCACACCAAAAGGGGTTATTTGCACTGCCATAAAAGTACACAATTATGATTGCATTTCTAAAGAGTCCCGTTCTACAACAAATGATTGTGGATCCTGCCAACTCTACATCTATGTTCAATATGAATGTGCCCTTATATCAGACACCTGACAACAGATGGGCCAACCTTATAGATCGTTGACAGTCACCATCATCCACAATCGGCTATGCTTGTATGTCCTCGGCATATCTGGATGGGGCAGTACCTGCCACATCAGTTTCCTAACAGCATGCACCCTGTTCAACAAAATCCCAGTGACAGCCTTGCAATGTGTCTCACGATCCTACGCAAGCCTCTGCGCTGTCCTCTGATGCACCAATGCCTCCAAATGCAAGGGCTGTGGCACTTTGACAGTAAACATCTGTGAGGCTAGTCATGTATGCTAATATGGTACAAGCTGCTCATTCTGAACAATGCACACCAGGAGCACATGGGGGTTGTCAAACGGATCTTTTGTGGGAAGTGAATGGGTTGGGCGGCAGTTGTGCACAGTGGGGGTTGTCGACAGGTGTCAATGGGTGGGGATAGCTACCTGCAGCTAGAGGGTATGTGCCATACAGTCTTGGCTAGTCCTGGGGTTTGTCTGTCAGACATGTCCATCATGACGCTAGCATACATTGAATAGGTTGACTGAGTGGGAAGTAGACTATACCACGGGTACTATGGGATACCCCCATGAGTACTGGGTATAGGTACTATGTGGGGTTCTAATCAGATCTTACACCTGAACTGCTATCATCTAAGTAGCACCCTATGCAGGTAAAACAGGTTATGAGCTCCAAGCAGTATGCTGTGCATATTTACACTACCACTGCTTGGATTTACCTGCCTTGCCTGCTCTGTGCATTTCACACCGAGCCTGAGTGATGTGTTGCCTTCCTGTGTGCTTTACATGCCAGAACATTAAGCAACCAGGTGTACCCTGTACCAGAAGGCTATGTTCCTGTATACTAGGCTCTAGACATTGACAGCATGATTCACACCACTGTACTTTGCTCTTAGCATTCTCTGGTACTAATGCTCTATCCTAGATATACATACAATGTCTTCTTCCACCTCAAACTCTCTTGCTGCCTCTGTCCCCATTCTCACCAGCCCCAACTATCTTGTCTGGGCACCGAAGATGAAGGCCTTT
This sequence comes from Butyriboletus regius, assembly GCA_038093595.1. NCBI lineage: Eukaryota > Fungi > Basidiomycota > Agaricomycetes > Boletales > Boletaceae > Butyriboletus > Butyriboletus regius. Next base: position 8,707 of record JBBPSM010000504.1, read on the forward strand.
CTAAAGGCTTCTGGCTATTGGTTCACCATGAACCAGAAATGCCCCAAGCTCATGGACAACAAGTCTAACTCTGACAAAGTAGATGAGTGGAATATAATAGACGACCATGCCCTCAGCTACTTGCTCCTGAAGATGGATAGTAACCTCCACAACAAGTATGCCAATGAGGACTTCACCTTCAATGTTTGGAACAGCTTTGAGAAACAGTTCTCCAAGCCATCTATCGCCTCCATCTATATAGAGTTCAAAGTGATGATGGACATGACCATCCCAGAGAACAATCATCCCACTTCTTCCTTCACCAAACTCAACACACACTTCACCCACCTAGGAGATTATAAGTATTCTATCTCAGCTCAGATGCAGGCGATGATAATTCTTGCCAAGCTGCCTCGATATATGGATGTCCTTGCTGAAGTCCTCAACATGTCCACTCCAGGACAGGTCACTGACACAGCAGGAAGCACTTCTTTCACTTCCACAAATGGTATCCCCTCCATCACCAAACTGGAGCACATGGCCATGATGACATGGCAACAGCACATCGCTCATCACAAGATGACCGACCATGCTGCCCACAAAATCAGCGCCATTAAGCACAAAGGTAAGGACCCCCAGTTCCATGCCCAGCAGCAGCCACAAGGCTCACAGCAGGAATCCTCATTGAACCAGGGTCAAGAGGAGAAGAAGAAGAAGTGTCATGGAGGCCAATCACAAAAGGCCATCAACAAGCAGGAACAGCACCAAAAGGCGTGTTACGGTTAATGAGGGGGTACTACCTTTTTCCCTACCCACTCCACCCCTCTCCCCAGGTCTCTGGAACGACCTACTCTTCAATACCGGCACTTTCCCTTGGGATGGCAACTCCCACACTCCGACACTAGATGACACTGCCTTCTAGGCAGTGTAGAGGCAATGGCCACTGCCATCATGGCTGCACAAGGCAGTGGTGCGGACCTTTCCGTTTCTATTTGTTATTTCTTTCGGACCATTCCTCCTCGGCTGTACTCTCTCGTGTACAGCCTCATATCTCCTGATTCCCTGATCACATCCCGGCCCCATATAGTATGCCTATTTATGGTTTCCAGAAGCCTCCTTTAAATTACCTATAAACCTATATATAGAGGCTTCTAACCGCCCATGTAACTCTAACCTTGATCTACACAATATACCGTGTATTGGTCATTCAGTTCTGCTTGCTTCGCTCAAATGCCTAAGAAGCTTCGAGTTGGAAGTCATCTCTGCTGTTGTGCTTCTGATCATCTTGATCATCAGTGCTTTCTCCTGCTGCCTATCTGCAGAATGCTGACACCGTCAGGGCAGTTTGCCATAGAAGCATCCCTCTGGCACTAGAGCGCTAGGACTCTCCATCCTAGGCTAGGTTCTACCCATATAGAGGAAGAGACCTGTTTGACCACATTGCCTGTGGTTGTTATAATAATGAATATTTTCAAACTTTTTATCACGTCCAACCTTCACTTTCCAAATCACATGACCAATGCACGTGACTGTGAGAAACAATCACATGACCTAGGTCTAGACTTAGTCACGTGACATGCCTCACCCTTTTAATCTCCATTCCTTTCACACCTTATCTATTTCCACAATCATTTCCGCTATCTAGACTCTCATAAACACTTCTTTACTTTACCTATACATAGTAATATCTCTCATGCACAGCCTGGTCCGTGCACACTTCTGTAACCTATATAAAGTAGACACTTTGACGACTGGACCCCCAGTCTAATCCACTTTGTTCACCACCGATAGTCATTGCCTTGGCCTTTGGTCATTGTAGGCTGATGTTGTTCGGACACGACCCACATACCCTCACTCTTGAGCCAGGACTCATGTAGCCTGTGAGACGTAAGATCTGAGCCGTGTGCTGTGTAGAGATTCCCTCTCGCAACAGTGGTAGGGAATGGAACATGGTCATGTCACTTGTTACGCATGCCTAGTTGGCATAACAAGGTGCATTCCTGTTATAATATGGATATTTTCAAACTTTTTATCATTCAAACTTTCACCTTTCAAGTCATATGACTGTGAGAACATTCACATGACCTAGGTCTAGACTTAGTCACATGACATGCCTCACCTCTTTAATCTCCATTCTTTTCACACCTTATCTATTCCCATGTTCATCTCTGTTATCTTATTCCCATACACACTTCTTTACTTTACCCTTACATAATAATCCCTCTCATGCATAGCTTGGTCTGTGCACAAACCTGTAACATATAAAAGGTAGACACTTTAACGACTGGATTCCCAGTCTAATCCACTTTGTTCACCTCGCATAGTCATTGCTTTGGCCTCTGATCATTATAGACTGAGTTGTTTGGAAAGGACCCATATACCCTCTACCTTGAGCCAGGACACATATAGCCTGCAATGCATAAGATCTGAGCTGTGTGCTGTTTAGAGATTCCCTCTTGCAACAGTTCCAACAATGCTGATGCCACCACCTTCTTCATGTTCAGCACATTCCCAGACATGCCGGTCATTGACCTGGCCATCTCCATTTTTCATACACCTGCTGCTGACCCTCATCAGCTCTCTCACACTCCTGATGTGGCCCACTATGGCCCACCCACATTCATGCAGATGGTCAAGACTGTCAATTTAGCCCACCGTCTCAGGATAATTCCAACCACTGAGACCATCCACCGCCTTGAGTCCATCACCAAACGGGCCAAGTATACCCACCAGAAGCACCCTCCTTTCTACAAGGAGGACAGCACCTTGTCCTACCCAATCAATGATGACTGAAACCTTCAGAACCAGTTACAAGCCACCAACTTCGGTGACTCTGGTTTCTCTCATCTTGCTGATGATGAAGGCCCAACCTTGTTGATGGACATCAACCTCACTGCTGTTGAACAGGAGATCTTCACTCCCAGAGCATCCTCCTCCCATTCCCTCCTTCAGTGCCTCAAACAGATTATTGAAGTACCTGTCGAGGAATATCTGGTGGACCTGGAAGACTGCATCTCCTTAGGATCTGAGGCCCCTGAGAAGGTTGAAAAGTACGAATTGCTGTATAAGGATTACTTCGACCTGGGCAGTGGTGAAGGGAATGACATTGAGTACATCACATTCCACTCTACTCATACAGAGACTAATGAGCAATTGCCCTACTCACCACAGTATGTAGACTATATTTTGTCCTCTGTAGTAGATAGTGCAAAAATGGACACCCATACTACATGCTCCTATATCCAGTGTGATGCCTATGAAACTCATAAGCATAGTTATAAAGGTAAAGAGAAAGCGCACGAACATGAACACATCCAATTAGAGGATATGCCTAATATATGGCTCCTTGACTCAGGAGCTTCATCCCACTTTACCAGTGATATC
>JBBPSM010000505.1:0-12062 GCA_038093595.1 Butyriboletus regius
GAATTAGGATTAGGATTAGCTTAAATTTACTACTACCACTATAACTGCTATGAATGTACTATGACTACTAAGACTGTACTATGAATGCTATGCAATGCTATGGTACTATGATACTATGATACTATGATACTATGAACACTATGAATATACTTGTTACGGTTGAAGAAGGGACACTACCTTTTCTCCTATCAACACCCCCGCTCTCCCCTGGTCTCTAGGACAACTTACTCTTCGACTCCGGCATCCTCCCTTGGGACAGCAATCCCCAGACATTGGCACTGGACGACACTGCCTTCTAGGCAGTGTAGAGGCAGCGGCCACTGCCATCATGGCTGCGCAAGGCAGTGGTACAGACCTTTCCTCTTCTATTTTGATATTCTTTCAGACCATTCCTCCTCGGCTGTGTTCTCTCGCACACAGCCTCACATCTTCCAATTCCCCAATCCTATCTTGGCCTGATGTAGTATGACTATTTATGGTTCCTAGAAGCCTCCCCTAAATTACCTACAACCCTATATATAGAGGCTTCTGACCCTTCATGTAACTCTAATCTTGATCTACACAATATACCGTATCTAGGTCATTCAGTTCCGCTCGCTTCACTCAACGCCTAACACGCTTTGAGTTGGAAGTCATCTCCACCATCACGCTTCTGATCTTCCTGATCATCAGCACCTTCTCCTACTGCCTATCTACAGAACGCCGACACCGTCAGGGCAGTTTGCCATAGGAGCATCCCTTTGGTACTAGAGCGCTAGGACACTCCACGCTAGGCTAGGTGCTGCCTGTATAGAGGAAGAGACCTGTTTGACCACATCGCCTGTGGTAGGGAACGGGACATGGTTGTGTCACTTGTTATGCATGCCTAGTTAGCATAACAATACTATGGATACTATGAATACACTTTCAATACTATGACACTATGAACACTATGAACACTATGAGTTGTCTATGGAACTACTATGACTACCTTGAAATTACTACGGCACTATGAGCACTATGGTGAAATCCTGTATTTACTGATGAAAATGCTCCATATCAAGAGTCTTGATGCTACGGATGCAGGTCAACTCATCAACAGAGCTTCCTCGATCCGGACTGCCTTCAATGATGTCCTAAAACGATCACTCTAGCTATCCACAATATTTATTTCATTCCTCCTACACTTTCACACCACCTCTTCAGTAGTCTCTCAGCGTAGCCTACCTCCTACAATCTACTAGCCATCCTTCACCTACTCCTCAACTACCAATCATAATCACCATCCTACCATATCAAGTATCCTATATCACAATCGCCCAATACCTAGTTGTATACGCCCTCATACAACATCCTCCTATACTCTCGTATTCCCCCTTTCACCCACCTCCATCCTAACCTACATACAAATACCCAACTTAATCCCCATATGATACTGCATCCATATTGTATACCATCCTATCATCCATATCCTCATACCTCTAGTCGCATTCACCATACCAATGTGATACCATCTAGTACTCTAATGATACTATACCCCTTTACCTATAGTATCCACCACCATATGATAACCAAGAGCCTAACAGCTAATCCCAGTCCATCACATAACCTTAAACCATGTGCAGACCACATGCCTATAAACTGCACCGGGCATGCTGCTTTGCGCTGCTCTAGTCTCATGACAACTCTAACTCATGTTTCCCCCCGACACTTTACTAATGACTCACATCATTATGCTTACGTCCTCAAGTACTAATCAAGCCTATGCTAGATTAACCCATCGGATCTTACGATCCTTTGCCCAAGATTAGATCCATCTCCTGATGCGATCCCATCTCGATATCTGATCTAACAGATCATTTATGCAGCGCCTCCTTGTGCTTCTCTTCTTTCATTCCATCTCTTCATTCTAATCTATTAACCCTTCACAACGTAGCCGCGCCTCATGTGCTCTGGACTACCATTTCACTTACATGTGCTTAGTACGCACATCTCATTCTACTTACGTCTCTTTTGCCATTGGACTAACATCTCCCTCATTCTTGTAATGTCATACCCTGTACCCTACAACGCCATAGCATAGCATGGTCCATGCACCAAGGATAAGCCTATTTAAGTAGTTAGTAGTAACACTTGTATTCCTTAGTCTTGAAATTGCCTTAGTTGGCAACACTTGAGATATTGGGTTTAGGTTTTGTCTTCTGTCATTTTTGGCATTCCTTTCATGTCCTTTTTAATGCAATACCATGTGTCGTTGTTGAGTGGTTGAATGAAAGTAAGAACAGCCATCGCATTCATTGACTCAATTAACCCAGGTGTTGTTACACTAACTAGGTGTGCGTAACAAGTGACACAACCATGTTTCATTCCCTACCATAGGCGATGTGGTCAAACACGTCTCTTCCACTATACAGGCAGAACCTAGCCTAGGATGGAGAGTCCTAGCACTCTAGTGCCAGTGGGGATCTGACAAAATCTAGCCTAGGATGAGGGTCCTAGCGCTCTAATGTCAGTAACGATGCTCCTGCAGCGAACTGCCCGGAGAGTATCAGTGTTCTACAGACAGGCAGCAAAAAAGGGCACTGATGATCAGGAAGATCAGAAGCGCAACGGCGGAGATGACTTCCAACTCTTAAGCATATGAGGTATTAGAGCGAAGTGAGTGGAACATATTGACCAGACACAGTAGATTGTGTAGATCAAGGTTAAAGTTACATGGGTGCTCAGAAGCTACTATATAGGTTTGTAGGTAGTTTAGGGGAGGCTTCTGAGAGCCATAAATAGGCATAGCGGCTGACACTATTATAAGGAGAAAGATGGGATTGGGGGGTATGAGGCTGTGTGTGAGAGAACACAGCCAAGGAGGAAAGATCTGAAGAATATCAAATTGAACATAAGGAGAAAATGGAAGTCCGCACCACTGCCTTGCAATACCATGATGGCAGTGGTCATCATCTCTACACTGCCTAGAAGGCAGTGTTGTCCAGTGCTGGAGTGTGGGTGTTGCTGTCCCAGAGGAAAGTACCGGAGTTGAACAGTAGATCATCCCAAAGGCTAGGGGAGAGTGGGGGAGTCAGTAAGGAAAAAGGTAGTACCTCCTCCACAACCGTAACAGGTGTTAATCAAAACCTGCAACATAATCATCTTGTCTTGGGCAATGACTCTTCTCAGTCTTTCAGCATCAAGATTGTATGAATAGCAAATGTTGACAACCTGAAGCAATTGATAAAGCAAAGAAAGGTAAACTTTCAACTCAGACTTGGATGAAGAGAATAACCCAGAGCCATGTGTCACAAGAATTCAGGCAATGACGTTATGTGAGCAACTTGCAGGGGCAGTGTTGGGATATGCTGAGGCTGAGGACATCTTCGAGTTGTCGAAGCAGCTGTGTTGTTTTTATGCACACTTATGGCAACAATGCGAAACAGACGACTTTGGAGGGATACATGTAACAAGTAGCATAGTCAAAGGGCCCAAGATGAGTTGTGACAGTGATGAGTCACCCTTGTCATGCATTGTCGTCTTGCATATCCATGGTAATGCATTAGGTTTTGGGGGGTCCCAACATTATGCATTATAAGCATATCAACTGTACCTCAGAGTTGCTGTCTTCCATAGGCTTACATAATCACCTAATGCTCTCCACAAGTATTTCTATCAAGTTCTCTATGTGTTTGACAGAGCTCAGACACTAATCTTTGTTGTTATTCTCACTGTGTGGTCCTGCACCCAAATTATAATGCTGACAACATCCATGAGCATCTGGAAATCATGATCATCATGCATGGGATGGTGTTCTATACATCATATGGTGTGCTGAGGTAGCACTGGGTCACCAGATGTCACACTGGCTTGGTGAATGCAGAGCACCATTTATGAGTGCTACAAGGGTGCAGGGAATGCAGTCAAGATTGCAAGAAGGTGCACTCCAAGATGACGATTTATACTGCTATTTGGTTGATGGCAAGTGGTAAGCAAGCTTCCTCATTCATACAAGCTATACCAACTTGACTTTCCAGAATTTATATAATAATATTGCTTGTATGTATCCAAACTCTTACATCTCGATAATTGGTGGGCACTATGTGCTTCTTCCCTTGACGTGCATTTCCGGCACACTGAGTGCTCATATGGATTTACAGGTCATTCATTGGATGGTTCTGTGTCCTTGCTCATTGGTGTTACTTTTGGTGCACCAGTAGTGGCATTTGAGGCACCAGCTGAGAGGCTAGCAGCTGCTTGATTGCATCTCCCTTCCCCTGTGTGTTTAAGTTGACGTTCCTTGAATGATACAGTGCTGACATCCTCCACAGTCGTTTACCCAGCATATCACTCACATCATACATACAGCAGACCCGATTGCCATGGGAGTATGTACCAGTGTATTACATCCACCTGTGCAGTTGCTGGCTATGCAATGGAGACGAAGTAAGCAGTCCATATTCTCACTGGTTTTGATTTCCGTAGCCAGCAGGAATCATCTAATGGTGGTTGCACTATATGACATGGTGACCAGACTTAAATGGGCAGTAGACATCCGAATGCACTCGATACGAGAGGTTGTCGAGTGCGTGCTTCCTGAAGACCTCGAATGAGCCAATGAACCAGATGATAAGATGGTCTCATGGCCCTGGTGGGGTGGTGGGAACAAGGACAAGGATACGAAGAGGAAGGTGAACCTGGCCGTTCCTGTGGTGAAAGAAGAGGTGGATTGTGTGGTATGTGTCAATTTCACCGATTTGTTTGGTAATGCTCACGACAACGGTAGGATTTCATTAACTGGAAGTATGGTGAATGAGAAGAATAGATCGAGGATACTTGAGATAAGTTGCTTGTGGTTTGATGATCCTGGAGGGTTGATGATAATAGTCAATGTATGCTTGCTAGCAGTGTCAGAACTGCAGTTGGATCACTACAAAGAATAAAGTCGCTAGTCAATCTTTGATGGTGTAATGTAACATCATGGACACTCCTACTCCAATGTCATCTCAACGATTCGATAGTGTCTGAGACAGTATTCAGGGGTGTTCTCTCAACTGTGGGGCAGCATCCGTGTAGTGTCCTCTCAACTGTAGGTTAGCACTCTATTCACTGGTTGGACAGTGTCCAGGAATATATTTATTATCACTACTGCTTATCACTTTCTGGTCCTTCAGCGCTGCGCTCAATTCGCACCAATCGAATGTACACAGCATAAAACAATAGTTATACACTCCGACTGAGACATGTACATCAGGGAGCAGGCTATAAGAAATTCAGCAAATTCGTTACAAAGAAAAATACAGAGGATCACAGATGATCATGGGCTTGTGTCGTCATGGAAATGATTAAGTTGCAGGGGGAAACGGGCTTGATAATCTTGTGCCCGATTTCAATCAAGTGGATCTTCACCAAATTCGTTACAAAGAAAAATTCAGACGATCGCAGATGATCATGGACTTGTGTTGTTATGGAAATGATTAAGTTGGCAGGGGTGAATGGGCTTCAAGTTATCCTGCACATGATTTCGATCGAGTGGATCTTCCAGCCTGTAGGTCAACTCCTTGACTCCCACTGGCCAACTTCCTCTTAGAACGACCTGTCTTCTATGTCAGGGTCTTTGAAGTACTTGCACCTGTATTGCCAAGACTCGCCTCATTTGGGATACTAGTCGAGCTCCCACTTGCGCTGCTGTTCTTCGGGTTTCCACTTGTGCTGCCGTTAGTCTGAGCCTAGTCATACAATCATGCATCAGCTCCACGGTGGGAATACAACACTACTAACTCAAGGACCCTTGACCACGAGTCGAGGCCTAGGACACAGCCTCTGTGGACTTATGAGCTATTAGCCAACATGGATACACTAACAATACGTACCTCACTTCTGGCTTCAGGCTGTTTATAATTCTGGAGGGAAATGAGCACTCTCATGGCCACTTCTACACCCTCTCGCTCCTGTATTGGAAGTCCTTTGAATGACAGGCTCGTTTTGTGGTTGATTAAATCGGCCTCGTCATCGTCATCTTCATTCATGTGGATAGAATCACCTACATCACTACTTGCAACCATGATGTTGTACGCGCTCATGAATGAGAATATATTGAGGTCCTGCATGATGAGTCGTGAAACAATGTGAGGGGTAATGACGTAGCACAAATAATGCATGATTGGCAGACATTTGAATGCCTCAGTCAGAGTTGATGCCAGAGGGAATAGCTGCAGCAATGTGTGCATGATGATCGTGGTCCCTTTTAGACCATAGCTACAAAATCAAATCATGTTGATCAGCATCACCTTGTGAAAACATTTGATAGACATAAAAATCTGCCTTACTATCCACTGTGAGAGTGCATCCAAATGAGGGATGTCGTTGGGATTTGTGGTGGTTGAATTGCAGTGAACTGGTCATTTGTCCATCCATCCACTTTTAGGTTGTCCATGAAACATTTCCAGATGAATAGTTGCGCATGTCCGTCCGTTTTGAACACAATCTTTTTGAGGTCGTCATACTTCCAAGAATGCGGTTGGGGATTTGTTGGAAGTTGATGGTAGTCATGGGCCAGTTCCTTCTATGAGCCATTTCGATCAATTCTGTGTGCCAATGCAACTGCTTGACTGTGATGCAGATCACAGTGGCCAGGCAGAAGTCTTCCTCCCCCTCCTGTAAGCTTCCAGTATAATGGATCAGCACGGTCCAAAGGTGCCCTGGGATATCCTTGGGGATTGAGTGCGAGCAGTCTTCACCTGGACAAAATTTGGGAATAATGATGTCCTCTTTGTCTGACTCTGAGGTGTCGCCATCAGATTCCTGCTTGTTAGCTGCAGCTCCACTATAGGTGGCCATGGGACCACTCCCCTGAACAACACGCATGTCCTGACTTTTATCAACTGCTTCATCCTCCTGCGTGTGGGGAGCTTCACGGCAGGATGCAGATGGTACTCCCTTCTTGATAATCAAGCTTTGCTTGCCGCTTTGATGATGCCCAACACCCTGTTCCTCATTCCAAGGTTGTGCAAGTTAGTTAAATGGTAGTATTGGATGACCTGAGGTATACCTTCCTTCCCTCTGTATGCGAACTAGAATAAACACAATCCATGTGATGCCTTTTCTGAGGCTGATGGTTGTCCTCACTAGACTCGGCTGAGCTCTCCTCACTCTCCTCGTTCTGCTCACTCTCCTCGGGAATGTTGCCATTGCCATCATCAACCTCGCTTTCTTCCTTGTCTTCCTGATCAAGCACATGATCAGTATCCAGATCTGTTTCCCCATTGCTTTTGTTGCTGTCGTCATTATCTGATTCAGTAAGATTATCATTTTTGGTTTTTTGTTTGCTGTTCATCTTCTATAATCGGACTTGTTGTTAGTCAGATGTAATTGGGAGTTTGAACATGTACTTCAGCAGTCTTCCCTTCTCGTTTGCTCACTTGTGAGCTGTTGCACAGATACTGGGCCAGCATATCGCACACTGGCCACCCGTTTTCGTACTTCATTAGCACTGGTATCTTCAATTGTACCTAAATTGTTGAGCCAGCACGCATATATGCACTAAATGGAGTTGATGTGCTTACCTCACAGATAACCTTCTTGACTAAGTGATTGTTGCGTTGGTGGTTCATTGTGCGAGTAATGTCGAGGTATTTGATTGCCAACCTGTGAACCATTCACTGTTCTCGATACTGTCAGCACAAATGGTTTAGAAATAAGGAGAGACAAACACCCTTTGCCCTCGCCACAGCCAGGGCAGCCCTTTGATCTAGGAATGAGATCGGATTCTTGAATCACAGGATACTTGGTTTTTTTTGTTTGGCGCCGTTTCACACATTCACTTCCTGGATAGATGCCGCACATATGTGTGATAGGACAAGATCAGCAAAGTGAGAAGTAATCAACGATGTATGGGTGAGAAAGTAGAGCTGTTCCTTCATCTGGGCAATTGTCTTCACCAGTGCTGCATCCTTTCAGCCCTTTGGTGCAGCTGGCTTGGGCTTTGGGAATGTTGGCATGATAGTGGCTTTGAGCTTGATGGTGGGTTCCTGTTGAGTGTCAACACCATTTCTGTTGAGTGTTGAGTGTTGTGCATAATAAATCACATGCACATCAATCATATGCATATTCTGAAAATTCTGCAAAGTTCAAACACTGCCACATCAGCACTCAGCACGGTCATCATGCACCAACACTGCCAACACCATCAAAAGCCCTTCAGACCAAAGTGAGACCAAATCAAGCAATGCTGGTGTACTCCAGTGTGTGGTAAACAGCTCAGCTTTCAACAGTGCCGACACCACTATCGCAAAGCATTGGACAAGGGACTCTTTGGAGGGATACGAGCATCCCAGAGTGTTGACTCTGCCGACTCTGACACCTGTTATGGTTGTGGAGGAGATATTACCTTTTTCCCTACCAACTCCCCCACTCTCCCCTAGCCTCTGGGATGACCTATCCTTTGACTCTGGCACTTTCCTCTGGGACAGCAATACCCATCCACCGGCACTGGATGACACCGCCTTCTAGGTAGTGTAGGAGCAGTGGCCACTGCCATCATGGCTGTGCAAGGCAGTGGTGCGGACCTTTCCTTTTCCATTTCATATTCCTTCGGACCATTCCTCCTCGGCTATGCTCTCTCGCACATAGCCTCATATCTCCCAATTCCCCCAATTACATCTCAGCCTTATGTAGTATGTCTATTTATGGTTCATAGAAGCCTCCCCTAAATTACATACAAACCTATATATAGAGGCTTCTAACTGCCCATGTAATCTTAACCTTGATCTACACAATATACTGTGTCTAGGTCATTCAGTTCTGCTCACTTTGCTCAACGCCTAACACACTTTAAGTTGGAAGTCATCTTCGCCATTGCACTTCTGATCTTCCTGATCATCAGCACCTTCTCCTGCTGCCTATCTGCAGAACACCGACACCGTCGGGGCAGTTTGCCATAGGAGCATCCCTCTGACACTAGAGCACTAGGACACTCCACGCTAGGCTAGGTGCTGCCTGTATAGAGGAAGAGACCTGTTTGACCACATCGCCTGTGGTAGGGAATGGAACACAGTCGCGTCACTTGTTATGCACGCCTAGTCGGCATAACACAAGATCAAGGTTTTAAACTGCGAAGTACCATCGCGTCTTTGCAATCCATTATCAACCGAAGGTTCAGACGTTGACTACAGAGGTAGTCACCCTGGGTCGAAACCATCCACCACATCAATCTCTCAGCCCTTTTAGGATCTGACTCAGAAGAAGAAGTCATTCCAACACATGTTGCTACCCCACACTCCAAAATGTCTTCGTCAAGAAGAATCCCAGGGTCATCCCGCTTTCCCAACCCAGCCGCCTGCCCATCTCCCCCACCATCCAGATTGCCAGGTTTTCCAGGTGCTCTCCACTCACACTTCACAACCCCATTGGTAGATCCTTCCCCACTGCCACAATTGGAACCAATTATTATAGACCTGCCATCAGACGAGGAAGAACTCTTTACCAGAGACACAATCCAGCAACTGGACTACAGTGGTGCCATTAGAAGGACCCAACCAGATTTAGACTCAGATGATGAAGACATGTCCAAGATTAAAGCTGCACTTCCCGAGGAGTTCAGTGGAAATGTAGAGGACACCAGGCAATGGCTCCTCGCTATGGAGGCATACTTCTCACTCCATACACAGTATGATGAGAATGCCAAGCGGTATACGCTCTTGAACAGGATGTCCAACGGCCAAGGAAGGGCCTTCGCAGAGGCCTGGCACATGAAGCTTGCTGATGCAGCTGTGCCAAACACAAAAAAGACCTACACCAAGATTAAGGAGGCATTCATGATGACCTTCTCCCCCCACAACTCCAAGGACATGGCAAAAGCTGAGATTTCCAACATGACTCAAGGAAAGTCGTCATTCAACGATTTCCTATCTTGCTTTGCCCTCCTTGCCATATGAATGGGAGCCACAGAGATGTTGACTATTGCGGAGTGGTTCCTCCACACTGTGGATCCACACATCCTTCAACAACTCGTCAATTGCGGAATTTTGGACACCGCCACATTGATTGAACAGATCTACGACAAAACATCTGCTATCGAAACAGGGTTCCAAAGAATGAGAGCAATTCAACAAGGGACCTCCACTTACTATGGAGAAGGACGGAGCTCCAGAGATCCCAATGCTATAGATGTCGACCGACTCACCCTGGACCCTCCTACACGTGCACACTTAATGTGTGAGAATAGGTGCTTTGTCTGCCAGAAAACAGGGTGCTCCACTAGAAACCATCCTGGGTATGCACCTAACAACTGCAAGAAGAAACCCTCATTGGCTTACACCTGAACTGTCACCACCACCACCACCGAGAAACCGCTTGGGGCAGTTCCACACATGCGTGATGGGGGCAGCTCATCAGAACCCTTGGACAGGTCCATAGCCAGTCTTGTCAAGAACAAGGAGAAGGACACGGTCCTTCGGACGTTGTCTCAGAGATTTGACACCAGGCTTGACGAACATGGAGACCCACTGGACATGGGTATGGAGTCAGATGAACAGGCTGCAAACAAATGGGATGGGGCTATTAATGAGTGCTCACTAGATCCCATCTTTCCCACATCTCATTCCACTGAATCACATTTTTTAATGGAGAAGGTAAACCAACATTGCCCTCCTCCTACACGATAGCCCCTGTATTTATTTTTGGATTGAAAAGCAATTCTATTCATATCCCATTAAAGATCCGGGAACCAGGGAAATTCGTTGGCAAAAATGTGTTTCTTGACAGTGGAGCCACCAGTTGTTTCATCTCAAGGAAACTGGTGGCATGGCTACAACTACTGGTCCACGAATTGGAGCATCCAATCCAAGCATGGAACTTGGATGGTACCCAGAACCAATCTGGACAGATTCGGTTCAAGACAACAATTGTCTTGGACTATGGTGGACTACCGGAGCGGCGGAACCTCCTAGTGCTGGAATGCGGCAAGGATGACATCATCCTAGGCAACCTGGAAATTGACTGGAAAAGTGGACGAGTAACTATAGCGCCGTCACACTATCAGTACACAACAGGAGACATCCCTGGTACCCTCAAACAGAGATACCTACTGAGGTATCTGGGCCACGACAAAACAGCTCATGTAGAGGACGAGATCCATCTGGTGACTCAGTCCTGGGAACCCTTGCAATGAGCAGGATTCATCAATGTGCATGGAGGAATAGGGCTGGACTGTATGCTCAGAAGAGCTACTCTCTCAACGGCCATCGCTCAACAGGCGCACAAGGCAAAGGTTGCTCTTCCGAAAGCCTTCGAAACTTACAAGGACGTCTTCGCGGAGAAGACAAATATGAAACTACCCCCCTCCCGACCATACGATCACACCATCAAGCTAAAAGACTCATTTGTCCCAAAATGAGCTAAAGCTTACCCTCTGAACCCTGCGGAACAAGAAGCCTGCAAGGAGTTCATCAAAGAACATCTAGAGACTGGGAAGATCTCTCCATCAAAATCTCCCTAAGCCGCTCCCTTCTTTTTTGTCCAAAAGAAGGACGGGAAGCTCCGACCCTGTCAGGACTACCAGTATCTAAACAGCCACACCATCAAGAACATATACCCTCTCCCCTTAATTTCCGACCTTGTGAATAAATTAAAGGGATCGTCGATCTTCACCAAGTTCGACGTACGATGGGGCTACAACAATGTTTTGATCAAACCGGAAGATCACTGGAAGGCCGCCTTCCTTACTCCACTTGGCTTATTTGAGCCAAACGTAATGTTCTTTGGGATGTGTAACTCCCCGGCAACGTTCCAGGCCTTCATGGATGACCTTTTTGGTGATTACATCACAGAAGGATGGCTGGTGATCTACATGGACGATCTGTTGATCCACTCAACAGATCAGGAGACACACGATGAAAGGACGTGGAAGGTCCTAGAATGCTTCCGACAATATGAGATGTACCTCAAACTGAAGAAGTGCACCTTCTCGGCAGATGAGGTAGAGTATCTGGGAATGATCATAGGGAAGAACGGGGTCTGTATGGACCCAACCAAACTCAAGGCCATCAAAGAATGGAAACCACCTGTCAACATGAAGGATGTTCGCTCCTTCATTGGCTTCT
>JBBPSM010000507.1:0-12020 GCA_038093595.1 Butyriboletus regius
ACGGTCATCCAAACAAACCTGGTCATCTGAATGACCTCGGCAATGATTTCAGAGCTCGTTTCGAGTGCCTTGGGGAGCTGGATGACCTCGAGCAAGCAATTTTGAAGCATAGGGATGCTGTTGACTATGCTCCTGATGGTCATCCCAACAAGCCTGGATATCTAAATAACCTCGGCAATGACTTCAGGGCTCGTTTTCAGCGCCTCGGGAAGTCGAAAGACCTCAAACAAGCAATTTGGAGGCACAGGAATGCTGTTGACCTCATTCCTGAAGGTCACCCCAACAAGCCTCGCTACGTGAAGAACTTTGACAACAACTTCAATACTCATTTCAAGCACCTTGGGGAGTTGATATTTCAATGCACACAGACACTATTACCCCCACCTGATGGTCATCCATACAAACCTATATCCCCCTGACAGTCATGTAAGATTTCAAGCGGGAGAAATAAAGAGTGCAATGGCTAGGACAAGAACTCAGTCATCATGTGGTACAACGGACTCAGATATTTACCTAGGACAAGAACTATGTACGATGTAAGTATGCAGGCATCTGTGGCATAAGTAGAATGGCTCACCTCAGTCGTCGTGCAGTACAACGGACTGAGGGGAGTGACACTCAATAAGTATGCTATATATACATATTGGAAAGAATGGAGTGTAGGGCGGTGTAGTGTACTACTCGCATATCATAGGTATTATACGAAGGTGGTGAAAATTGATGGTCGTGGTCTACAGCGAATGAGCCGAAATGAGACAAGTGGTTGTGACAGTGCACATGCTTGCATTCTAACACTCCCCCTCAAGCTGCGTGCAGTCTGAGTTCCACAGCGAAATGCTTGACTTTTGGAGAGGGCAGCGCCTTTGTGAAAACGTCTGCAACCATATCGCTGGTGGGACAGAAGACGAGACGGAGCTTGCTGTTGTCAATAATCCAGCGGATAAAATGAAAATGGACGTCTATATGTTTGGTATGCACATGGTATTGGTGATCCTTCGTGAGGGCGATGGCAGACTGGTTGTCCGAGAAGAGGGTGGTGGGTGCAGTCAATGGGTCGAAGAGGAAAGAAATGAGGGCACGGAGCTACAGTGCCTCCTTAGCAGCGTGGGTGGCACCGACATATTCACTCTCTGTGGTGGAGAGTGAGACGATTTCCTGTCATTTCAAGCTCCATGACACAGCGCCGCCATCAATAAGGAAGGCATAGCCCGAGATGGTGTGTTGATCCTCTGTGACACTGCCATCTGCATCTGTGTATCCTGCCAGTGCCTTTTCTCCTCCGAGTGTTACAGATAGTGAGGGAGTATTATCTTTTTCCCTACCAACTCCACCCCTCACCCCGGGTCTCTGGGACGACCTACTCTTCGACTCCGGTGATCTCCTTTGGAATGGCAATCTCCTTACTCCGGCACTAGACGACACTGCCTTTTAGGCAGTGTGAGGCTATGACCACTGCCATCATGGCTACGCAAGGCAGTGGTGCGGATCTTTCCCTTCCTATTTGTATTTCTTTCGGACCATTCCTTCTCGGCTATGCTCTCTCATGCATAGCCTTGTATTTCCTATTCCCCCCAATCCCATCTTGGCCGATTACAGTATGCCTATTTATGGTCTCAGGAAGCCTCCCCTAAACTATCTATAACCCTATATATAGAGGCTTCTATTTTCATGTAACTCTAATCTTGATCTACACAATATACTGTGTAATCATCTGTTCCGCTCGCTTCGCTCTACCGCTTCACATGCTTAGAGTTGGAAGTCATCTCTGCTGTTGCGCTTCTGATCTTCCTGATCATCAGCACCCCTTTTTGCTGCTTGTCCGCAGAACGCTGACACCGTCGGGGCAGTTCGCCACTAGAGTATCGTCATCGACACTAGAGCGCTGGGACCCTCTGTGCCTAGGCTAGGTTCTGTCGATCCCTTTTCCGTTAGAGTGCTAGGACCCTCCATTCTAGACTAGGTTCTGGCTGTATAGAGGAAGAGACATGTTCGACCACATCGCCTGTGGTTGGGAACGGAACATGGTTGTATCACTTGTCACGTGCGCTGAGTCGACGTAACAAAAGATCAAGGTTTTAAACTGCGAAGTGCCATTGCACCTTCGCAATCCATCTTCAACCGAAAGGTTCGGACGACGACTACAGAGGTAGTCACCCCAGGTCGAAACCATCCACCGCATCAATCTCTCAGCCCTTTTAGGGTCTGACTCGGAAGATGAAGTTACTCCAACACGTGCTTCTACCCCACATTCTGAAACGTCTTCATCAAGGAGAATCCCAGGGTCATCTCGCTTTCCCGACCCAGCCGCCCATCCATCTCCCCCACCGTCCAGATCACAAGATTTTCCAGGTGCTCTCCGATCGCACTCCGTGACCCCATCAGTAGAACCTTCCCCTCTGCCTCAATCGGAACCGATTGTCATAGACCCACCATCAGACGAGGAAGAGATCTTTACTGGAGATACAACCCAGCAAGTGGACCTCAGCGGCGTCACTAGAAGGACCCTACTGGATTTAGACTCCGATGACGAAGACATGCCCGAGATTAAAGCTGCACTCCCTGAGGAGTTTAGTGGAAATGTAGAGGATGCCAGGCGATGGCTCCTCGCTATGGAGGCGTACTTCTCGCTCCATACACAGTATGACGAGAACGCCAAGCGGTATACGCTCTTGGACAGGATGTCCAAGGGCCAAGGAAGGGCCTTCGCAGAGGCCTGGCGCATGAAGCTTGCTGATGCAGCTGTGCCAAATGGAGACAAGACCTATACGAAGATAAAGGAGGCATTTATGACAACCTTCTCCCCCCACAACTTGAAGGATATGGCCAAGGCCGAGATATTGAACATGACCCAAGGAAAGTCGTCATTCAACGACTTCTTATCTCGCTTCGCCCTCCTGCCGTATGAACGGGAGCAACGGAAATGTCGACTATTGTCGAGTGGTTCCTTCATGCTGTGGATCCACGAATCCTTCAACAACTCGTCAATTGCGGAATTTTGGACACTGCAACCTTGATCAAACAGATCTACAACAAAGCATCTGCCATCGAAACAGGGTTCCAAAGAATGAGAGCAATCCAACAAGGGACCTCCACACACTATGGAGGAGGAAGGAGTTTCAGGGATCCCAATGCCATGGACGTCGACCGACTCACCCTAGATCCCTCCACCTGTGCTCGCCTAATGCGAGAGAATAGGTGCTTTATCTGCCAGAAGATGGAGTGCTCCACCAGAAACCATCCAGGGTATGCGCCTAACAACCGCAAGAAGAAACCCTCGACGGCTTACACCCAAACCGTCACCACCACCACCACCAAGAAACCGCTTGGGGCAGTTCCACACACATGATGGGGGCAGCCCATCAGAACCCTTGGACAGGTACATAGCCGGTCTTGTCAAGAACAAGGGGAAGGACACGGTCCTTCGGACATTGCGTCAGAGCTTCGACACCAGGCTTGACAAACATGGAGACCCACTGGACATGGGTATGGAGTCAGACGACCAGGCCGCAAACGAATGGGATAAGGCTATCAATGAGTGCTCACTAGGTCCCATCTTTCCCACATCAATTTCCACTGAATCGCATTTTTAAATGGAGGAGGTAAACCAACGTTACCTTCCTCCTACATGATAGCCCCTGTATTTATTTCCGGATCTAAGAGCAATTCTATTTGTATCCCTCTAAAGATCCGGAAACCAGGGAAATTCGTTGGCAAAAATGCGCTTCTCGACAGTGGAGCCACCGGTTGTTTCATCTCAAGAAAACTGGTGGCATGGTTATGATTACCGGTCCGCGAATTGGAACATCCAATCCGAGCATGGAATGTGGACGGTACCCAGAATCAATCTGGACAGATTTGGTTCAAGATGATGATCATCTTGGACTATGGTGGACTAATGGAGCGGCGGGACCTCCTAGTCCTGGAATGCGGCAAGGATGACATCATCCTAGGACTCCCTTGGCTGCGGGCCGTCAACCCGGAAATTGACTGGAAGAGTGGACGGGTAACAATAGCGCTGCCGCACTATCAGTACACGACAGAGGACACCCCTGGTACCATCAAACCATCAAACAGAGATATCTATTAAGGTATCTAGGCCACGACAAAATGGCCCACATAGAGGACGAGATCCATCTGGCGACTCGGTCTTGGGAACCCATGCAACGAGCTGGGTTCATCAACGTGCATGGAGGAATAGGGCCGGACTGTATGCTCAGAAGAGCTACTCTCTCAACGGCCATCGCTCAACAGGCGCACAAGGCGAAGGTTTCTCTCCCGAAAGCCTTCGAGACTTACAAGGACGTCTTCGCAGAGAAGACGAATATGAAACTACCCCCCTCCCGACCATACGATCACACCATCGAGCTTAAAGACTCGTTCATTCCAAAACGAGCTAAAGCCTACCCTCTGAACCCTGCGGAACAAGAAGCCTGCAAGGAGTTCATCAAAGAACATCTGGAGACTGGGAAGATCTCCCCATTCAAATCTCCCCAAGCCGCCCCCTTCTTTTTTGTCCAAAAGAAGGACGGGAAGCTCCGACCCTGCCAGGACTACTGGTACCTAAACAGCCACACCATCAAAAATGCGTACCCTCTCCCCTTAATTTCCAACCTCATGGATAAATTAAAGGGATCGTCAATCTTCACCAAGTTCGACGTACAATGGGGCTACAACAACGTTTTGATCAAACCAGAAGATCACTGGAAGGCTGCCTTCCTTACCCCACTCGGCTTATTTGAGCCAAATGTAATGTTCTTTGGAATGTGTAACTCCCTGGCAACGTTCCAGGCCTTCATGGATGACCTTTTCGGCGATTACATCACAGAAGGATGGCTGGTGATCTACATGGACGACCTGTTGATCCACTCAACAGATCAGGAGGAGCACGATGAAAGGACACGGAAGGTCCTAGAACGCTTCCGACAACATGAGATGTACCTCAAACTGGAGAAGTGCACCTTCTCAGCAGACAAGGTAGAGTATCTGGGAATGATTGTAGGGAAGAACGGGGTCTGCATGGACCCAACCAAACTCAAGGCAATCAAAGAATGGAAACCACCCATCAACGTGAAGGATGTTCGCTCCTTCATCGGCTTCTGCAATTTCTACAGGAAATTCATCCCCTCCTTCTCCGACATCGCGCGTCCATTGCTGGACCTTACCAAAAGCACCACCACCTGGTGCTGGGGTGAAACCCAGAAGAACACTTTCCGGAAGTTGCAACATGCCTTCACTAGAGAACCGGTGCTAGCCTTCCCTGATATGACAAGACCCTTTACCCTCATGACCGACGCTTCGCTGACTGCTTCGGGAGCAGTCTTAATGCAATCAGATTCCAATGGGGACCTACGCCCATGTGGATATCTTTCCCAGACCTTCTCTCCGGCAGAGAGAAACTACAACATATATGACAGGGAACTCTTGGCTGTCATACGAGGGTTGGAGGAGTGGAGACAATACCTGCTTGGGTCTCCACACCCCGTGGTTGTCTTGACGGACCACAAAAATCTCACCTACTTTAAGGAACCTCGAAAGCTGTCACGGTGACAGGCCAGGTGGCTCCTGTTCTTATAGAACTTTGATATGGAATACCAGGCACTCCCAGGCACGAAAATGGCACTGGCTGACGCACTCTCGCATCGAGATGAAATTGACACCTCCCAGGATAACGCAGATGTTCAGATCCTCTCCTCCAATGTGTTCAATCATCAGGTCAGGGCAATTGACTTAGCCCTCTCACAGAAGATCAACAATTCCACGAGATCAGACCCCCTAGTGATCTCTGCACTTCACGCTATGGAAAAGGAAGAACCCCTCTTCGCCAGATTCTCCCCCACCAACTGGAACTTTTTGGAAGATCGCCTTTACTACAAAGGACGGTTATATATCCCAGGACCCACACAGAAAGACCTCGTCGCCTCCACCCACGAATCCCTCGAAGGAGGACATGGTGGCCACCTTCGCACAGTGGCACTACTCTCCAAGGATTATTGGTGGCCCGGTCTCTCTACGTTTGTCCGGAAATTCATCCAGGGCTGCGCTATATGCCAGTTGTTACGACTATCCCGGGTAGGGGTAGACGTAGACTCAAGGGTCGCTACAACTAGTAGCTTCAAGGATGGGCAGAGGGCACTGCCGGGGATTGCTACAGGGTTTCTGTAGTCATTATCAAGTGTCAAGCTTGTCAAGGTCGCAGGTCAAGAGGGATAGCATTCACTCAAGAGTAGAACGAAGACTCTTAGAGATCCGAGGTACAAGGGGGTTTAGATTGAGTAGGTCTAAACTGGAGGACACTTGTACAGAGCGGTGGTCTTATATAGGTAGGCTATGGAATATTATGGAACATGGTGGAATGAAGATGAGTAAGCAAGAGAAGTCAGTGGAACCCTATGGAACAATGAAGAAGAAGGATGAAGGGGTTCCGCAATTGGTAATACAAACGGGATCGGAGAAGTCCACGAGCTCATGTGGGCCTACACGGCATGAGGGATACGATGAAGTAGGGAAAAGATAAAGCATAAGGACGAATCGTAACACCAGTCTAATAAAGTTCAAACCCACCCCACAGTTCCCCCGGTCACCCCATTAGCCTTCGAAGGACACCACCCATTCCAGAATCTATCGGTGGATTTAATCACCGACCTACCCCCCGTTGGGGAATTTGACTCGGTTATGGTCATGGTTGACCATGGCCTTAGTAAGGGGGTAATTCTCGCCCCTTGTTCGAAAACGGTAGATGCGGCTGGAATAGCCTGTCTTTTCTTCGAAAAAGTGTTCCTGCGATATGGACTACACGACAAACTCGTGTCTGATTGAGGACTGCAGTTCGCTTCAGTGTTCGCCAGAGAGCTAGCCCGGCTACTACAATACGACGTAGCATTGTCAACGGCCTATCATCCACAAACAGATGGAGAAACAGAACGGTACAACCAGGAATTGGAGACCTATCTATGGATCTTCTGTGAAGGACAACCCCACAAATGGCTGGAATTGCTGCCTATGGCGGAATTCACGCATAACTCCGCCGCTCATTTGGTCACCAGCAAATCCCCCTTCTCACTGATCCTCGGATATGAACCTCGGTCTTACCCACCCCTCGGACGTACCTTTCTCCCAGCCCTAGAACATAGGCTCTCTAGCATGGAAGACACTCGGAAAGAGGCACAAGTGGCCCATGTGTTAGCACAACAATGAATGAAGGAGAGAACACTCTCTCACTTCAAACCCTGGAAAATTGGAGACAAGGTCTGGCTCGAAACCAGAAACCTAAAGCTCCAAGTACCCTCGCGCAAACTCTCCCAGAAGTGCACCAGTCCCTTTGAAATCACGAAGGTAGTATTGGCCGTAGCCTTTCAACTGAAGCTACCTGCCCAATGGAGAATCCACAACGTGTTCCACGCATCCCTACTTTCCCCATACCGGGAAATGCCGGAACATGGACCCAACTTCACCCGACCCCCTCTGGAACAAATCGGAGCGGAAGAGGAATACAAAATTGAATCCATCATCAATCATCGGGGTTCAAAAGGTCGAAGGCAGTACCTTGTACACTGGAAAGGATACACCGCTGCAGAGTGGACTTGGGAACCTGAGTCCAATCTAGGGAATGCCAAGACAACGCTAAAGGAGTATAAAAGCCAGCATGAACTCTGACGGAGTTCCAATGCCAAAGCAAGATCTCACCTCACTTCTTATCACCATCTCCCGCATTTCCGCCACTCTCACCCAAGCCAGACTCCAAGTACGTTACCCCGACCTCGATATTCCTAAACATGCCTGGAAGCACCAGTGCTTCTGCCCTATAAATGGCTGCTCATATCACTACTCCTGGTAGATGTCCCGCGACAATGCACCCCTTCCCCTCTCTGAATGCCTCCAATGCCTTCCCGACTATGCCCAGCACATTTACTATGCCGGACTCCTGGAGGACAGAGACTCCCTCGCTGCCCTTAGATCCATTCCGTTCTTCCTCTGTAACCCCAGCATCACCCAGCTCGTTGAGCTATTCGGGCTGTATGGTTCCCTTTGAATCATTCTCACCCAGCCCCCCTGGAGCGAGACAGGTGCCCATCACCTCGGAGAGACGCACCCCACGACAATCCTTCTGCAAATACATCAGACCATCCTGGACTACCTCCACGATGAAGGATTCAACTTCTCCATCTCTCTTCTCCCCTTCTGTCACCTCAAAAGACACCTCGCTCCTGTCCTCTTCTCGCTCACGCAAGAAGAGCATACATTTTTCTTTGCCCCTCGCAATGCCACCACCCCCGCCCGTCCATCCAAAGGACAACCCTCTGTCGCCGAACCTTCTAGGGAAGGTCTCTGCCGAAGTCTTGGCCTTAATGGAGTTGATCAACTCCCTACAACGCCAGTTAGACGACCGAATGGAGCTACTAAAAATACCCCCACCTCTGACGCCAACTCCACTACCACTCTTGTCAACGACAGACCTTCCATCCCCATACCAACCCAGCCCATTCTTACTCCAGTCGAACGACCCCTTTCAGGTCCAACCAGACGCCTATGCCGACGAGGTGCCATGGTTTTCTCAGCCGGCCTCCCATCCCCTGCTTTCCTCACCGACCCTATTCCCCCCTCATTGGGAGACTCTGCAACGCGGAGCCCTCCAACTCCCCCCGTTCCCGTCCTTTAGTCCAGGAACCCCTTTGTCTGCCCAAACGGCATACCCCCAGTGGATGATCATCCCAATGCCATGGACGTACCCACCGTCACTTCCCCCATCTCTTGTAATTTCACCCCCGGAAGAGTCTGCTATGAGTGCTACCAACCCGGGCACTTATGCACCGAATGTCCATGATACCATTGTCCCTTCTGCAACGTGGTTGCCCCCGGACATCCACAGTATCATTGCCCTCAACGACGCTGTACTACTTGCCAACAACTCGGACACTCCTGGCGGGTCTGCCTTTGGAACAACCTACCAGACGACGCATGGGATCTCTCCGACTACCTCGTCAACGACGGAGATAGAAGCTCTTGAGGTGGAACTTCAAGACTACGAGGAGGGTAATATTACGGATAGTGAGGGGGTATTACCTTTTTCCCTACCAACTCCACCCCTCACCCTGGGTCTCTGGGACAACCTACTCTTCGACTCCGGTGATCTCCTTTGGAACGGCAATCTCCTTACTCCGGCACTAGACGACACTGCCTTTTAGGCAGTGTGAGGCTATGACCACTGCCATCATGGCTGCGCAAGGCAGTGGTGCAGATCTTTCCCTTCCTATTTGTATTTCTTTCGGACCATTCCTTCTTGGCTATGCTCTCTCATGCATAGCCTTGTATTTCCTATTTCCCCCAATCCCATCTTGGCCGATTACAGTATGCCTATTTATGGTCTCAGGAAGCCTCCCCTAAACTATCTATAACCCTATATATAGAGGCTTCTATTTTCATGTAACTCTAACCTTGATCTACACAATATACCGTGTAATCATCTGTTCCGCTCGCTTCACTCTACCGCTTCACATGCTTAGAGTTGGAAGTCATCTCCACTGTTGTGCTTCTGATCTTCCTGATCATCAGTGCCCCTTTTTGCTGCTTGTCCACAGAACGCCGACACTGTCGGGGCAGTTCGCCACCAGAGCATCGTCATCGATACTAGAGCGCTGGGACCCTCTGTGTCCAGGCTAGGTTCTGTCGATCCCTTTTCCGTTAGAGTGCTAGGACGCTCCATTCTAGACTAGGTTCCGGCCGTATAGAGGAAGAGACATGTTCGACCACATCGCCTGTGGTTGGGAACGGAACACGGTCATGTCACTTGTCATGTGCGCCGAGTCGACGTAACACCGAGCCCACTATAGATTAGCCTAAGGTTTTTCATACTCAATAGATAGCGGTAGATCCTTTTTACTGCATTCCAATGTGCCTGTCCATGATTTGACGAGAAGCGGGATGCTTGGGATACTGTGTACAATATATCGGGTCTAGTCCCGAGTGCGGCATACATGAGTGATCCGACAGCTTCCTGATATGGGATGTGCTGCATAGCAGCATACTCAGCGGCAGTGGAAGGTGCTTGACTGGTGGTTAGCTTGGTGCTTGGATCCATGGGCATCGAGATGGGCTTCAGTTCATCAAAATTGAAGTGGCGGAGGATCAATTTGATGTAGGTTCATTGTGAAAGGGATAGTGTGCGCTCTTCACGATTGCGTATCACCTTGATTCCAAGCAACCAATGAAGTTCACCAAGGTCTGTTACTTCAACAAACTGGGCAAGCTTGGTTTTGACAGTGGCAACAAGCTCAGGGATAGTGGCAGCAATCATGCAGTCATCAACATGCACAACAATGATGGTAAGGGAGCTACCTGCACATTTTACAAATACCGCTTGGTCGACTTCACACTGTCTAAAATGGAGCTTGGTTACCAGAATTTCGACTAATTTTTGGTACCATCGATGGCCGCTCTGTTTGAGGCCATAGAGTGTTTTGTGGAGGCGACACACATGACGTGGGTGATCGGGATTGGTGTACCCAGGTGGCTGACGCATATAGATCTTCTCATTGCCATTTAATTCACCATTCAAGTAGGCTCCTTTTATGTCTACTTGGTGGAGTTCAAGGTTAAGACGAGCAGCGAGGGTGAGGATGGTGCAAATGGAAGCGAGTTTGGCGATGGGGGCATACGTGTCAAAGTAATTGATGCCAGGTACCTGTGAAAATCCTTGGGCAATGAGATGCACTTTGTGATGAATGATATTTCCGGCGGCATCCTTTTTCGCACGAAATACCCATTTCGATCCAACAAGGTTTGCGCCAGGGGGAAGTTCAACGAGTTCCCAGGTACCAGCTTTCTCGAATGTCTCAAGTTCCTCTCATATACCTTGTTCCCATTGGAGCCAGTCAGGGTGGCGTCGTGTGTCAGCGAGGGTGGTGGGCTCGAGTGCCTCGGCTGCGGTACTCACTTGTTCCACGAGCATGGTTAGCTCACAGTCATCGTAATCGAGCCTATACCTGGTGTCAATCACACTAAGGATTTGCTCTGCTGTTCCCTCCGCTTGGAAAACAGTGGGCTCTGTCGCAGGCGGTTGTTCAATGATGGCGTTGGGAACCTGGATGCCACGAGGGAGCGAGGTGGAGGTGGCCTTGCCACTGATTATGTCGAGGATTCGCTGGCTAGGCTTTCTGAGACGCTTGGTATGCGGTTTGGGTTCAGGATGAATAGCTGAGGCGTCAAGAGGTTTGAGCGGCGGCGATGCAAATGGTGATGGAAGCGGTGTCAGCAGTGACAATGGGGCATCAGGTGGAGGTGGCATAGTGGCGTTTACGGGGTGTTGGACGGTGTCAGCTGGGGGCTGTGTGGCAGGCAAGGTCAGGTGGTGTTGTGTGATGGGCAGCTGTGCTGAGGTACCATCGCTCAAAATGGCAATGGGTTCCTCCCCTTCAACAGCACTAGGCACAGCACCAAAATACACGTTGCACTTGATGGTCACAGAGCGTTTCGATGGCCAATAAATGCGACAAGCATTTTCTGTGCGGTCGTCAATTCCCATCCAACAGCCAGCTTCAACTCTGCCACCCAGCTTCAAGCCATCGCTGATTTTGACATACACCACAGTTTCCCACTCGCGCAAGTTGCTCAGATCAGGCGTTTGTCCCAGCGTGGCTTCATAGGGTGAATGGCCCTCAAGCACTTTGGTGGGTGTTCAATTTTTTAACCACACCGCATGTCGTGCTGCTTCACCCCATAGGTGCCTTGGTAGTCCACTCGCGTGCAACATCGTGCGTACCTCTTCCAGAATGATCTGGTTGAGCCGCTCATTTCGAAGTTGCACGTACTCCGAATGACGGGGCGCAGCAGCGACAGAGACAGAGGAAGATGGAGCACAAGAAATAAGAGTGTGAATACTCACTCTTAAGCTAATCGGATGATGGGACACAGGTGTCTTGAAGAGTGAACAGGATATGGAGGTATAACCGTAGAGGTTTCTCTGTTACCTTTTGTAGGTACAGGACTGTCTGTATATATAGTAAAAGGACTGTTTGTCCGTATGT
>JBBPSM010000508.1:0-11995 GCA_038093595.1 Butyriboletus regius
GAGTCACCCGACGAAATAGGTGGCGATTGCGCTGAGGTAGCACAACGCCTATTACCTATCTGGCAACCCATCCTACACATATCCCCCTCGCAAAGCTCGCTTCGCTCGCTTTGCTCGGCCCCCCTAATCCTTTGGTGTGTTGTCCACTCTGCATTTTCTGCAGGATCCGTGGGACATGGATTTTTGGAGTTGACCAGTGAGGTGGGATCAAACCCAGTCATGATGGTTTCGACCTGGAACATCGGCAATAAGTCCAATTGTGAGGTAGCAGTTGTCATTGTTGAACTACTTGTGGCCTGCACAGTCAAAGAGTCCACTGGTAAATCTGAAGGCCTTCCAGCAAGCCCTAAAACAATGGCCTCTGAGGTATCAACACTCTTTTTGCATGATCGCCATGCACTTCTACTGCGCGATGGTAACAAGAATGTCCTGTCAATCTTTCAGCTAGTATCATGATGATATCACTAAATAGGAATGAAGGCTCCCACCTCATTTTTAGACTGTCAAATAGATTGTCAGATGCCTTTACATCTGTGCAATCCAATTGTTTGCCAACATCAATCACCATTTTCAAGGGAAATTCTTCTCTTATCAAAGCAATAGTTGGTATCACAGCTTCAGTAATCAAACGCTGATGAGCTATGTTGAATAATCTCAATACAACTGAATGCATTAAACAAAAACAGAAGTACTCACTTTTCTTTGCCAGCCTGGGCTTTCTTAACATCTCCCCAGCCCATTAAGAGACATCATGAGAAGCTTTGGCTACTTCCCATCTCAACTCAAGCCCAGCCACAATGACCAGTAGATAAACGGTACCACCTGCAGCCAGTCGAGCAAACTTTTTGCCAAAGCTCACCCATTCTACAAAAGTCTTCCTGGCAGGAGCATAATTCAGGTGAGCTATTTGTTCAGCCCAGATATCACCCAAAGCCTTAGGAGGAGTTTGGAGAGAGCAGATACTGTCACCAAAGAGGTTAAAGCTACATTTCACAAAGGGTAGATTAACATACTGCGTGCATTTAAATGCCAGCTGAATCAATGATAACATCATCAAGAAACTTGTCCCAACCTCCTTGCTTCTCAATGATGAGCAGCGGTGTACTAACCCAGTGAAGTCCTGATGATCACCCAGATTCTTGACCTTAATTTGCCCCAGAGTATCCTGGATGGATTCTATCCACGGGCGAGGAGTGTGGGAGGTAGAGTCGAAATGGGCGGTGGACAATGCTGCCAGTAGGGCTTCGGCACTAATGTTGGAAGTCGCGCCAACGTATTGATTGGCTTGCCACCGTGCTTGGGGAGGGAGGGACAAACCATTTCGATGACTAGCGCCGGAGCGAGACCTGTAGAGATGATAGTTAGCTTTGACGACCATTTGGATGAAAAGGGTAACAATACCTGCTGAGATGACTGCGGTTAGCTTGGCGAGCGTCCTCACCATCATCAAGCCCTCCTGCTTCCTCTCCGCGTTCCGCCTCTTGCATTGTTACATCTGGATTCTCAAACGCCAGATCGGCTACTTCAGAACTGGGTGCAATTAGCTTCGGTGATTTCATGGCAAAGGCAGCAGCAATACCTGGAGCGATAATCGCGACTGGCTTGGTGAACGTCCTCACCATCAAGCCCTCCTGCTTCCTCCCCATGTTCTGGCTCTTCCGGGCTCTCAAACGGCACCTCAGCTGCTTCAGAACTGGCGCGGTTAGCTTTGGCGATTTCATGGAAAAGGCAACAGCACTACCTGGACGAGTCGGAGCGACAACCGCGGTTAGCTTGGTGAGCGTCCTCATCATCCAGCCCTCCTGCTTCCTCTCCATGTTCTGACGCCTGCGTTGTTACATCAGGATTCTCAAATGGCGGCTTGGCTGCTTCGGAACCGGCTGACGCGATGAGTTGGGCTTGAAGCTGGGTAGATAGCACGGAAGGCGGTAGAGCCATTAAACCTTCTAAGAGTAAGGTTATTTCGCCATCCGAGAAGCCAAAC
Source organism: Butyriboletus regius (assembly GCA_038093595.1). Classification (NCBI taxonomy): domain Eukaryota; kingdom Fungi; phylum Basidiomycota; class Agaricomycetes; order Boletales; family Boletaceae; genus Butyriboletus; species Butyriboletus regius. The sequence continues at coordinate 1,985 of JBBPSM010000508.1, forward strand.
CAGCGCATCATAGTGATAGTTGAGTGTGCCCTACGAAGCTGGGGATCACGCGTCTTCAAGTTTGACAACTTCGCCTGTTCGTTACACCGTAGGCATTCTCACGGCACCCCAAACATCATGATATGGGACGCAAGTTCAAGTTAGCCCAAGGGATTAACTTCTCGGAGGAACTACGGAGAAATGTACTAAACATGTCACCGAATCTGTTAGCATTTCCACAAAAAAATACGCATTGGCTATTCTTCCAATGGGAAATGCATAACGTACGCGGTGGAGATCGCTGCCAATATTAATGTCTTAATCAACGATGGCGCACGAATGTCGAATCCGCATTGCCTTTTTGAGATATTTTCCAATTGGACTTGCGCACAAAAGGTCTCAAAAGGGCAATTCTTAAGTTCGTGGCGATCGTCGGTCAATATTAAACCACCCCCCCATGCGTATATGTGGTTTTTATGTGGATCAGGTATCTAGTCGGACCATTACTATATATCTCACAGAATCCTTCTCGTCCTTGCCGTCTTTGCCCCCACAAACAATGGTCCACTCGACGACCGACTCGTGAAGCACGTCCCATATCCCGACCGTCTTGCCTGCCACTCACTGCAAAAACAATATTTAACTCCGTCGGGTTATTGCGTAGATAGAGTTAGTAAACGGATGTAATTCCGATGGTGTCGAGGTAACTTATCTGCTACGGATAGAATCGCATGTGACGCAACGCACGGGTCTGACACCAAGGACAAAGTGAATGCGTACCATTCACCCACCATCGGAAACGTTCACGTCGACGAGGAGCTGATCAGGTAGACCGAGTGAAGGAACGGTCCGAGCTGGTGAGACTGGAACCGGGTGAATTAGAACAAACTTGTAGGAATCTGTCCCTGAACGGAGAACGGAATTCATGCTTACTGCGCCGAGAGGAGTACTCTCGTGGTTTCGTAGATCTTGCGAACAATGTTTTGACGACCAATCATTTTTACAGGCACTATCTTATTCAATTTGTCAGGATCTCTGATGCTATATGATCTCACCTCCCACCTCAATTTGATCGCGCGCGTGGATCATGTGAAGAGTATTCTGCCATCTGGAGACCTCGCTGGAAGGCTGAGCCCGATAATAGCGTGAGCAGAAAAGTGTAACTCTACCAAGAGACTTGATCAATGAACCCTCGAACGCGGAATGGTCACAAAAGAGGGACCGGTACCTGTGACATTTTATGGTGAAAGTGTTACTGTTACTGTGGTCAAAGAGATCATACACATCCCTATCGTTTAGATCCTACAAGCAACCCGCACACAAAAGAGAGGAAAGTGATTCATAGTCACGAAGGGCTACCGACGAGAGTAGTGATTTGGGTACGTAGGTGACGACGCGGACAGCGCGCTAAATAGACACATTGAGAGTGGCTCACCGTATCACGTCGGTCTGGTTGACGCATCGCTGGATGATGTTGGATACTATGGTCTTGCTCAGTGTCATCGAGACCATGTTGTATAAAATGGCCTTGCGTACGCCAAGAACAGTCGTCGACACCTAACATGCCAATGTTGCCATTCAACCGCTCGAGTACAGACGAACCGAACCCAGATTGATCCACAGGAAATGGAGTGCATGAGCGCGAATCCCTGGAAAAAAGGACGCGTCGTTCAGCACAACCAGGGAACCGACCTAGTAGTACCGTGACTGTACTAAGATGCAACAGATTATGTCAGCAAGGCCGAACGTTCGGCCTCGCGTTATCCTAATAAATGCTAGTCAATACTAGCAACCGTAAACTTGGAGTCCGTCCACGACACAATTCCTACTCACCTGATACAGCGCCGCGGGCCTAGACATCTTGTGGTGAAGATGAGTCAGTGGGGCTCCTGCCAGTGGGTTCAGTCCCGACCCAGTTGATTCAATGTGTCCCGCCGAACCGTGATGGAAATTATTGGAAAGCTCAGTGCTCGTAGCGGTCGTTGGTGAGCAAACAGCTTTCCCACGACTGCCGCCCCATGTTTACGCCGTTCTTCAGTGCATACCGTGCCAACTGGCGGAACAACGTTAATCGCTCTGGGGCGACCAACATGCCCCGCTCTCTCCAACCAGTCCGTTCCACAGCAGAAGCATTCGTGGCGAATAGTCGAGGACATCGTGCTCTTCGCAGAACTCATTTCCAATGATCACAGGCACGACGCGCGTCCCATCCCCGGAAGTTCCACCCTCGAGATCGCGAGAGCTCGTCGATTCCCAGTAGGGTTGCTTGGCCGTCTACACAACTCCTCTACATCGGGTCGCCACAGCCGCAGACAGTACGCATGCACCACAGAATCGTTGAAGATGAAAGTAGTCGATGCGTAGATAGGAACTGCCCGCGCCTTAGTGGTGGGATCGAGCACTTGTCCTGCATGGAGCTGCAAGGTTTCGAATTCAAGAGGTCGTGTGGGAGTGCGGTCCGTCTCCATTCTCTTTCTGCTTCTGCTTCCGTTTTTCGCCTCTCAGACGAGTCAAGTGACCGTCTAGCATGGCGCCGATCTCTTTGGATTGAGGTGAGTCAAATAGCATTCATCTCCGCGATTGCGAATTCGGGCGATAACATCGTGTCGACGTAAGTCCGCACGTTGAAACGTTTCTCAACGTCTAGGTCATACCTCTACGGCAGGGTACGCACCGGATTTCGCTTGCCTTGATTTGACCTGATCTGTCTTCGCTAGACATACAACCAGTTCAAAGGTTCGAATCACCCACCCATCTCGATCCGTGTTGCCATAGACAGTCCACAGTGACGTTCAAGAAGTATAGCATTCGCGTCAAGTTCGTCAATGGAGATGACCCCAAGGACTTTGAAGCGGCCATCGACGAGAAGACAAAAGCGATGTACGTCGAGAGTATCGGTAATCCCAAATACAACGTAGCTCCGGTACCAGAGCTCGCCAAGGTAGGCAGGCTGTACATCTTGGAACGTCCATTGGCCATGACGCTCTTGCGATGGCATTAGATCGCACACGATAACGGTATCCCGTTGATCGTCGACGATACCTTTGGAATGGGAGGATACATCATCCGGCCAATCTCCCTTGGCGCGGATATCGTCGGTCGGTCAACTCGTTGTGGGGATATTTGTAATCACTTACCTGACATTTGCGTAGTGCACAGTGCCACCAAGTGGATCGGAGGCCATGGAACCACGATCGCGGGAGTCGTCATTGACTCTGGTATATATTTTCTTTGACCGATCGGTGACTCGACTGACGCTCACGACCGTGACAGGCAAGTTTGATTGGACACGTGGCAAATTCTCCCTTCTTTTACGTCTCCCTCGGGGGGTTGTCGCGGACTGGTCTTCAGCGAAACGTTTGGACCGATTGCGTTTGTGGTGGCTTCGCGTAGAACTCTTGCGCGACATTGGGTCCGCATTGAATCCCTTTGGAGCCTTCCTCTTCATTCAAGGTCTCGAGACGCTCAGCCTCCGCAGTCAGAGACACTGCGATAACACCTTAGCTCTGGCGATGTACGTCACCCATTTTTTTCCTGCGTCCATTCAGCTTACTCAAAACGTGCCATCCACACTGCTAGCTGGCTTGCAAAGCATCCCAAAGTTGCGTGGGTCTCATATTTGGGTCTCGAGAGTCACCCTTACCACGAACGCCCGAAGAAACTGCTCCGCCCCGATGCATACGGCGGCGTGTTGAGCTTTGGTGTCAAGGGCGACCATAACGTTGCGAGCAAAGCAGTGGATGTGCTCCGACTTGCGAGCAACCTCGCCAACATGGGCGATGCCAAGACACTCGTGATCCATCCTGCGACAACGACGCACGAGCGATTGACCGAGGAGGAGAGACTGACGGCGGGGGTGACACCAGATCTGATTCGGGTGCGTGTTGTTGCATTTACTTGTGGAACGGGGGAGGGTCTGACGTGTGTTTGTCCATTCACACACCACAGGTCGCGGTCGGAATCGAACACACCAATGACATCATCGCGGACTTTGAGCAGGCGGATACAGTGCCTTGATGGTCTGTGTGTGATGTGTGATGTGCGATGTTTGCATTGATGGCGTTTAGGCAATCCCGCTCTTCGTGACCCCGACTCTTGTCCCATTCCCCTTAGTCGTCTTCAGAGTCATTCGCTTGGATGGCGAGGACCCGGTGCCATTGCCGACCCCTGATGCGACCAAGTAAGTCACAGAAGCCCCGTCCGTGCATGTCATTGATGCTCGCTACACAGACACATATTCTCAGTCATGTTTTCGCCGATGATCATGCTTCTCATCGGCGGGTTGATGATTTCCCTGCGTTGAGTAAGACGAACATTGATCGGATGCTGATCACGCGACTGTTGAGCATGGCTGGTTCTAAATCTAAAACGGTCCTTTTGGCCTTTATGGTCATGTCGTGCTTTGCCAGCATGTGGATCAGGTGTGCTCTGATTATCTGTTTGTTTTGTTTGTTTGCTTGGATAGAGGCTTGACACATATTTTCAGTAACATTGCCGCACCGGCACTTTGTTTCACGTTGATTCGCGTACGTCGGACTACCAGAGTGCGGTCACTTTCTGATTACCAGTACAACCTATCCTCCGAACATTACCTGCGAGGGCATCTTTCGCGCCGTGCCTGATCGTAAGTCCAATCCAGTCGCACAGGGTTGCCACTGAGGGGTGTGGCGCATGCACACATAGCTGTCAACATCGGCGGCCAAAGTTCGCCGATTTCCTCGCCCCAGAACCTTTATCGCCATTGGGTACATGGACCCCCCACTTGACTGGGGAAGCTGGTTCGCCGTGGCGCTACCTGTATCTATTATGTCCGTCATATTCATTTGGCTGCTCCTGCTCGTGAGCCCGTGCGCCAGACGGAGATGGAGAGATGGAGATAAGGATGGTCCGGCCGACGAAGGACGTGCTCACTCTCAAACATTACTGGGTGACTGTGGTGCATCGAGCATCAAATCAAGGATACAATTGGGGACATGGGTATTATCGCTATCATACCGCTCGTCGCTTTCTTTGCGACTGGTATTCTCAAAAAGGTAGGATATGTGTGAGGGGACATGGTGTCATATCAGCTGATGCTAGTTTATTTGCTCGTAGGACGACTTTGGGCAGTTCGCGTGAACGATCGTGCTCCTGGCCATGGGCGCTATCGCGCTCGGGAACGGTGTCAAGTCTAGCGGGCTCATGGATACCATGGATAATGTCATTCACCGAACGCTCGAAGGGCGACAAATTTGGAGCGTTGTCGTTCTTTCCGTTATCGTTCTCGTGCGTCTCCATTGTCCGTTGTCTCTCGTCCCATTGACCTGTCACTTTACTCGTAGATCGTCTCGACATTTATTAGCCACACGATCGCCAGCGTCTTCCTCGTCCCGATCGCCCAACAAGTGGGCGAAAAGCTCCCCGGCGATCATGCCAACTTGCTCATCTTCCTCACGGCTTTGATAAGCTTTATGGGAATGGGCATGCCAGTGTCTGGCTTCCCGAACCAACTTGCGTGCGTTGCATTACATTTTTCTCTCTTGATGGATTTCCGGTCCGACCCCACCCTTCTTCATTTCATCACACCACCTCTTAACGCCTCACGTACAGCCTGTCGTGTACCTCGATCTTCGCTGGTTCTATAGGAGAAACGATGTTTCCACCTCCGGCTCAAACGATGAGGGCCAACGGTGAGTCCTCTTCGGTACCTCGTACTCGCTACACTAACTTATCCACCCAGAATCGCCGAACACATGCTTGATCACGAGCTGGTCGATACAGACCATTCGACGATAGTAGACTACCGATGCATCCAGTGTGCGTATATTCTTCTTCACCATTTCTGTCATTCTCTCTCTGAGCCTCGTCACAGCGCGTGTTCCAATACGTGTCTTCGATGAAAATTCACCCAACGATTCCCTCCCATTCATCTAACACGGTGAAGACACCCTCTTTACTTGATGGACCGCTCGAGTCAAGATGGGATGTAAACGTTATGGTGTGGAAAACATCAAGTTGATCGTGAGTCTCTCGTTTGCATTGCATCGTTCCTTCACGCAATTCTTCTAGACATATAACCAATGCATCCATCTGACATTTCTTGTGCGTAGGCAGTGCGTGCATCCCTTCTCGTCGGGACCATCAGTTGGCTGTTTAGTGTTGAGTCTAGTGGTACGTTCCACTCGCCCCTCGGTCCTCGTGGGGGGGTTGTGGTGGGCGTAGTTCCACGCCAACGTTCACGTCCATGGTCTGATTCTTCTTGTAGCCAGTCGTCACCTAAGATGACTCGTGCAGTCTCCTGGTCTATTCCAGTTGTGAACCATACAATTGTCAGAAGGAGGCATGTAGGAGTTGACATGGGAGGGAGTATATGTAGTGTAGTATGTCAACATCATGTTCTTTTCTACACATGCCAGTGTAAAATAGAATGGAACTAGAATGGAACTATCAACTACCTTTTGACTTGAGTATCTGTTGTAAGTTCTCCATGATAGATTGGAAAAACCCCTTTTGCTCAACCCCAAGGTGGTCCACTCTGTCCTCTAGGTCCTGGACCTTTCCCTCCATGGCACCCACCCTCTCACCCAAGACAGCTACATCCTGCTTGCTGGCCTTCATTTCTGTTGTGGAGTGCAGGTAGCTGTAGATTGCATTCATTGTGTTCAATATTCCATCCTGGTTAGTCTTGATGCTGTCCAATTCATTTGATAATCCTTGTTGGTACGTTTTGATGTCGTCCAGTTTGGTCTCAATTCGGGAGAGCTGTTTGTCGTGGCGCTGAACTACATCCCGTACTTCCTGCTCAATGGGGATACCCCCTTTCAACTCCAATTTAGCCCTTGATTGAGCATTTACCAGGTGAAAAAAAAATCCATACCTATCTCACCAGCCGGTGCTCGTTTTGAGCTCATGCCAAAAGTGTCATTGGAGCTGGTATTTGACAGTCTCCATGGCGATACTTGTATATCCATTATGATCATCCAGCTGTTTGTTTTTAATTATCTGCTCACCATTGTCAGTGTTAGAAATGCCCATGTTCTCCAAGAGGTCAAGGATGTGCTTGATAATGCAGCAATGGGATCATCAGGCTAAGATTTGGTGAGTAGTAACCGGATCATGCCGCGTGCACTATTCCATATTTTCTATTTTTGGTGTAGGTAATTGCAGTGTTAGCAGCTCTACCTAGGAGCTTGCCTTATTCAAGCCACGCCAGCTCTTAGATCCAAGCCCCATCCACCCCACAGCTGGTGGTATCATGCCCTAGAGTGTGTCTTCTAAATGTGCACTCCTTTCATTAGAGTCAACGTCACAGGTATCAATTGTCACTAGCAGGTATAATTGATTCATTGAGGCCCTCCCTTCGTCACTGCTGGCATGTCATCTTTGAAGCATACAAACCCACGCAATCTCCTGCACAGTTTGGGCTTCTCTTCGTATTTACTCTCGCCACTAGGAGGAAAGGAGTTGAACCAAGTTTGCCACTCCGGGGCTTTTCCAAACGGCCCATTCCAACACAATTCAGATTGAATGCTTCCTCGTACCGAGGCACGATCAGTCATATCGCTTGAGCGCACCAATGGTTAGTGTCGAGAGGTTCTGAGAAAGACATTGCTTACTTTTCCCAGTTGACCCAGTCATGTTCAAAATACTCGCGGAGTGGATTTGTCGTAGATTGAGCTTGATCGAAATGCTTCTTGAGATACTTTTCTTGAGCTGATCTCACGAGGAAAGGTATTGATGAATCGTGCCCATATAGCCTTTCATAAGCATGTCATATCGACTCCTTGCATGCTATGATAGTCTGGATGGTCCGTGCCAAGTGCATGCAAGCCCACAATGACACAAACCTGGGAGAAGATTTCTGGTTGGGTGGACATGTACTGTCGTCATCCAATTCAGGAGGCATGGGTGATGACAATGCTTGGAGCTTAAACAACACGTCTGGATCAATAAGATCAGATGGTTGAGTATTCCGTTTGCGTGACAAGCTCGGTGGGAGAGGAACCTCGAAAGGTGGATGGGTTTTAATATCGCGAAACCATGCACCTAAATGGAATGGCAGAGCGGAGACAAGTTTCGGTGTAAGGAAACGGTCACTCAGCATCTCTTCCCATGCGCGCCTGAGCCTAGAATGATCTCGAGGATCTTTGAGATGTGCACCAGATATTGTGAGTGACGGCGACAGCAATGACAATGAAGAGCTGGACAATAAGGTGGTTCCGGCATCGGACGTTGTAAATGGGATATTATTTGATGCAGCAGTATTTGAGCTTCGAGGTGAGCGATTCGCAGACGATCGCCTACTCATGGGCGTTATGCTCGAACATGGCGAGGATGGGAATATAAGGTCCTCTTCAATGATCTTTCGCTGCAGGTTAGAATGAATGGTTTTAGTATGTGAACGCTTGTTTCGTACCTCTAAAACGCCGTCGGAGCTGAGCACCCGCAAGATTTCCTGAAAGTATCTGACAGATAAATGAGTTACGAGAGATGACAGCATAACACTACACTTACTGCGAGTACGTATTCCCACTGTTGGATGTAAAATAATCGTTGACTAGATGGCAGCCCGACAATGACGTTGGTATGCTCACCTTGTCTTTCGGAATATGGAGACCCATACGAACCATTCTTACGAATTCGAACTGACCATCGAGAAATGGCAATCCATCAAGTCTATATGAATCATATAAGCAAAAAAGAGGCAATCGAGAACAGTACTTACAGGTTACCATGAATCCATCTCAGTCTACGAGTCAGGCTTTTTTCTAATAAGCTGAGCTTGGGCTGCACGGGCTGCACATCGAAGCCGACAATCATACTACCCTAAAAGCTTACTGAGTAGAGACACACGGCTGGCATGAAATTAGGCACACCTGCCAATATTTACCAGCTTCGATAGCCCAAAGGCCACGACCACACCCAAGGTCCAGAACGGACGCTGGGGGTCCGTCAAAGTTGTGAAGGGTTAGACTTTTACAGCGATTCGTTATGAACATGTGGTCCCAATGATCACTAACGAACGGTGGAGTTAGCGCGTCGTGGACAGGGGGAGGGTAACTTACAAATTTACAAGGTCATTGGTATAGGTGAGCGGTGAAATGATTTCACCGGCGGGGCGTCTATGGGTCGCCTCTCTAGGCAGCTGTTTATCGATGTCAGCGATATGGAAGGTGATCACAATAGCCATAGTTGTGCCAAGAGCAACAGCATACAACAGACTGTGGAGAAAGCATGAGTTGGAGCGAAGGGCCAAGAGTGAGTGATTACGCACACTGCTACAACAACGTAGGTACAGTGGGTGTCAGGGTAAGTGATCGCCTGCAAAAGTTTTTGCAGCACGTACTGCATTAAAGGCCGTAGCTTTTCTTGGCCAAAGACTTCATACATTCAGGACTCACAGGATCACCAAAGTGTATGTACACGTTGCTTGGTACCTCCGGAGTGTCGTTTCACTGGCAAGTTTCAACTTTTTTGGTTGTGGCAACTAGGGTCCGAGTCGGCTGTGCCAACGGTGACCTTCATCTACAACTTGAAGACGGTGTGTAACGTTATCGCTTGACGACTCTACCGCAGACTTTTGAGCGCTGTGATTGGAGGATGGCTAGCAAAAAAGTGAATTTACAGCATACTACAGGTGAGCTGTCCAGCTTAACCTATATATGGAGTGCATAATGTAGCATTTTGCTCGGCTCGTTTTCTACCCATATGACTTCTGGTCTCCGATACCGGAAATGTGTCGGACGCTTCTGCGCGCTCGGCTATGGCGGGACGCTCTCGGCTATGGCAGGACGCTCGCAGCAGGATGGTTACGCGCTCGGCTATGGCAGGACGCTCTCGGCTATGGCAGGACGCTCACTCTCGGTTATGGCAGGACGCTCGCACTCGGCTATGGCAGGACGGTTCTAGCACGACGGCGGGACGGTTCTGCGGTCTCGGCTATGGCAGGACGCTTTCGACGCTCTCGGCTATGGCAGGACGGCTCTAGCACGATGGCAGGACGGTTCTGCGCTACTGCACACCGTCTGTCCCCATTGCCCTTCGCATTCCCGT
>JBBPSM010000511.1:0-11949 GCA_038093595.1 Butyriboletus regius
CCATCTTCATATCAGGTCCACTCTGTTCACCAGGCTTGGGACTGGAAATGGTAGGGTCTCTCATCAAACAAACTGTTTCCTGTGATCATAGTTGATTTGTGGGTATATTCTTCTCTTCACTGTCCTTTGCATTATTGAACTCGGTTGAATTTGGATTGAATAATGTGGAATGTATTGTGCCAGTGCAAACAGAATGCGGATTGGGTGCAACTGAACCTCAATTTGTGATTGACCTGTGGGCTATTTGCTAGGGAATAATTACTTTGTGACGTTGTCATTAGACAAATATGATCCGAGCTCATTGTCAGTGATTAGAAGGAGCAGAAGTCCAGCCATATTTGAATCTGTAGTGTCAAAGTTGAAGTGCACTTACTAACTTGATGTGCCAATAAACCACAACTTTACTATTACGCCAACTCGGCATGCATAACAAGTGACATGACCGTGTTCCATTCCCTACCACAGGTGATGTGGTCGAACACGTCTCTTCCTCTATACAGCTGAAACCTAGTCTAGGATGGAGGGTCCTAGCACTCTAACAGCAGAGGGATTGACAGAACCTAGCCTAGGCACAAAGGGTCCTAGCGCTTTAGTGTTGATGACGATGCTCTTGCAGCAAACTGCCCCGACGATGTCGGCATTCTGTGGACAAGCAGCAAAAAGGGGCGCTGATGATCAGGAAGATCAGAAGCACAACAGCGGAGATGACTTCCAACTCTAAGCGTGTGAAGTGGTAGAGTGAAGTGAGTGGAACAGGTGATTACACGGTATATTGTGTAGATCAAGGTTAGAGTTTACATGAAAATAGAAGCCTCTATATATAAGGTTTTAGATAGTTTAGGGGAGGCTTCCTGAGACCATAAATAGGCATACTGTAATTGGCCAAGATGGGATCAGGGGGAATTGGAAATATGAGGCTATGCATGAGAGAGCATAGCCGAGAAGGAATGGTCCAAAGGAAATACAAATAGGAAAGGAGAGATCTGCACCACTGCCTTGTGCAGCCATGATGGCAGTGGTCATAGCCTCACACTGCCTAGAAGGCAGTATCATCCAGTGCCAGAGTAGGGAGATTGCCATTCCAAAGGAGATCACCGGAGTCGAAGAGTAGGTTGTCCCAGAGACCCTGGGTGAGGGATGGAGTGGGTAGGGAAAAAGGTAATACCCCCTCACTATCCATAACATTTACAGTGCATGCAACACTTTGTATGTATAGTCCAAGACAGTCCATGTAGTGAAACTGATGTGTGAATAGCCTGCTCATATAATAGTGGTGATGGCAAAAGCCTCTTGGCATTCACTCACAAGACACCACATTCTCCAAAGGTTCATCCTATTTACATGTTTCAAGTTACTGCATAGCATTGTAAATTTCCCTGGCTATAGATACTTATCATTGTTGGTACTACAATTTGCCACACAGGCAATCAGGCAATCGGGTCATTTACAAGGATTCACCAGCTTCAGTGTAAATTCACATTACTTGCACTGCTTTACATACAAAAACTATAACCCAACAATCAAAACACACCAGTACCAGCAATAATCATATATCAAATTATGCTACTATCACAAATACAATGGCACATTAATTATGCTTGTGAGATTCTCATGAACAGTATTGAACTATACCATAGTAGATTCACTAGTATACTCCATATAGGTACTAGTTCACATGGTTCTTGTATTTAGTTACAAACTCAACACAGCTGAGTTACAATCAGATCTTACAGCTGAACCGCTATCATCTAAGTAGCATCCTATGCAGGTAAGCCAGGCAACTGCCTGATTGCTTCTATTGACAGGTTATGAGCCCCAAGCAGCACGCTGTGCATATTTATACTGCCACTGCTTGGATTTACCTGCCTCACCCTCTCTGTGCGTTTCACACCGAGCTTGAGTGATGTGTTGCCTTTCTGTGTGCTTTACATGCCAGAACATCAAGCAACCAGGTGTACCCTGTACCAGGAAGCTATGTCCCTGTGTACTAGGCTCTAGACTGTTATAGTATGAACATTTTCAAAACTTTTCATTGTTCAAACCCTTCACTTTTCAAATCATGTGACCAGTGCACATGATCATGAGAACAGTCACATGACCTAGGTCTAGACTTAGTCATGTGACATGCCTCACCCTTTTAATCTCTATTTTTTTCACACTTTATCTATTCCCACGTTCATCTCTGTTATTTTATTCTCACACATGCTTCTTTACTCTAATCATACATAGTAATCTTTCTCACGCACAGCTTGGTCCATGTACAATCCTGTAACATATATAAAGTAGACACTTTGACAACTGGATCCCTAGTCTAATCCACTTTGTTCACCTCATATAGTCATTGCCTTGGTCTTCTAGCCATTGTAGACTGAGTTGTTCGGAAAGGACCCCCATACCCTCATCCTTGAGCCAGGACTTGTATAGCCTGCAATGTGTAAGATCTGAGCCATGTATTATTGGAGATTTCCTCTTGCAACATAGACATTGATAGTGTGATTCACGCCACTGTACTTTGCTCTTAGTATTCTCCAGTACTAATGCTCTATACTAGATATATATACAATGTTTTCTTCCACCTCAAACTCTCTTGCTGCCTCCATCCCCATTCTCACCAGCCCCAACTATCCTGTCTGGGTGCCGAAGATGAAGGCCTTCCTAAAGGCTTCTGGCTACTGGTCCCCCATGAACCAAAAATGCCCCAAGCTTGCGGACGACAAGTCTAACACTGACAGAGTAGATGAGTGGAACATAATAGATGACTGTGCCCTTGGATACTTGCTCCTGAAGATGGACAGTAACCTCTGTCGCAGATTTGCCCACCCCATTGCAATAAGCGCCAGTGGCAATCACGTGGCAATGGCTATTGCTATGCCATTGTGATAATCATTGCAACTGACTGGCAGACTTGCAATTTGATTCCAACAGATTTCAACCACCCTTCACCCACTATTGTATGCATAGCACTTGAATTCCCCCATCCTACCATCTCCCTCTGTCTATAAGGACCCTCGACATACATATTCTTGTTTGTATCATTTATATTTAATGCCAAAATCAGTCAACAAAGCTCACTGCTTGACCTGCAATGTCGAGTTCAGCCCCCAAGGGCTTGTATAACATGAGCGTGCATGCCAGAGGTCAGCAAAGAAACGCTGGGAGGATAAAAAGCTCGCAAAGGAGCTGTGGAAGGCCAAGAAGCAAGGTGGGAGTATATATTCATATGCTCACTGTTGCTGGTTTTACTAATTGTTTCACAGAAGCTGAACAGATTCTGAGCAGACAGTCCAAGGTTGCAAGCGACTCGTGGTCTGAGCAACAGCAGCGTATGTTTCCATTTGATCATATCTGCTCATTCTAATTGTTTCAATACTAGCACCTGACTGTTGTGATGATTCAATATCAGATCACAGCATTCCGTACATTTTGGCTGGTAAGCAGGTGGAAACCCGTGTGTTCCAACTCGGAGTTTAATGATTTCTCATCAGACGTAGCACTATCCGATAGCAGCGGTGTACCTTATGAGTTGGATGACATCAAGGTAGAGTATCACCCTCATAGCAGTCGTGCTCAGCAGGTCCATTGGTTTTCAGACTATAAATGAGGTCAGGCTTCCCAGAGGCCTTTCCAAACTCGCAATCAACAACCGTGGCAGCCATTCTGCTCTCACCCAGACTTTAAGTTTGCAGAGTTGGCTCTACATGCTTCGTTGAGCAAGGACGAGACTAACTGGTTGATTAATCTTGTATATCGTGCTGTGGGTGGTGATGAAACCTTCTCGCTTGCAAATCACAAGGAAGTTAGTGAGACATGGAGCTGAGTGGCTCACTGTTTCACTCCAGTAAGCTAATGACAATTTATACCTCGTATCTGTTGAGTAACTCCTACATATGTAGTTCAAACAAACTGTTATATCTGTCCTATATCGTAAGGAAGAGCACAAGTTTGATGTTCACTTTCATCCCTTGTGAGACTGGGCAACTGACTTGTTGAGAGATCCACACATCAGACCTCATGCCGTCTTTGATCCAGAGTGGCTCTACAAATATAATGGCAGCAAGTTTATACGATTTATTGATGAGCCATGGACAGCTGACACATTTTGGAATGTGCAGGTAAGACCTTTCTATCTTGACGTTTTGACACCTGATGGTGATTTTCTTTGCATTGCAGATGAAGTCTAAACTTCCTGTGGAGGGAAAACCCCTAGCTTTCATTCTATATTCCAACAAGACCAAGCTATCAACATTTGGCACTGCAAAAGCATATCCCGTTGTCGTGTGGCTTGCAAATCTGCCAGTAGATATTTGAAATGGCAATGGGCTGGGTGGAGGCCGCATTGTTGGTTGGCTCCCTATCATTCATCTTTGCAATTGTCTCTCAAATACTAGCGGTTGGCCACATTGCAGTCACACTCACTCCTTGGACAGATAAAGGAGACACAAAAAGACAAACATAAACCTGGGTTTGTAAATTTCAAAAATGCAGTCTGGCACAAGGCATTCTACGTGCTCTTGGAGTCTATTATCAAATATGCCAAAACAGGTTTTTGGTTCAAAGGTGCTGACCGAGTATTGCGGCTCCTTTTTCCCATCATTCTCATCCTGTCGGGTGACTATGAGGAACAGTAAGTCAGTTTACAAGTGTGTCAGCCACTACTTGGTTATGTTTTAGGAATTTTGCAGGTGTGTTATGGCACTCATTCATGGTCTGAAAAGCAAGTTTCCTTGTCCAGTTTGCCTTGTTCCAAAGGATCAACTCGTGCAGTTTCGTATTCACACCTCATGCCATACTATCCAGTCACAACATGTCATTTTGACTGCGAGAGCTGAGAGGACCACAGAAGCCAAGGAAGCAAAACTGAAGAAATACTCATTGCACAATGTTGACGTGAGTTTACTGCTTGCTCTAAGCCTGAGTTATCATTCTTATTCTTTTTAGAATATCTTTTGGAAGATGTCGCACTCAGATGTCCATGGTGCTATCTCATGGGATCGTTTGCATGCACACAGAGGCTTGTTGAGGGATCATCTGTGGAAGCAGTTATTACTGATAAGCAGCATGGGCCACGAGGCACTGAGCACAATTGACGACAAGTTACATAGTATTATAAGAGCAACTAATTATATAACATTACTGACGATATCCCCTCATTAGCTTTGCCGTGTTCCCCTGATGGCGAAACCTTGGACATTTTTCACAGGTAATGGATATCACATTTACTGATGGGTCAAAGCATGAGGACATATCCAAGGTATCTTTTGTGTGATGATACATTTACAATGTGCGATCATTAATTATTAATACAGCTTTTACTCTTTGTGGCTCACCCTATCATCAATCAGTGAGAACATCCTGTCATCTACCACCTGCTGAAATGTATGCAGGCCTTCATGGATCTTGATATCTATACCGCATTAGAGGTTCACACTGAAGAAACACTTGCAGCTGGTCGTGCTGCACTCAAAAATTTCTCTGAAATGATGATGATATAGTAATAGTGTAATAGATTTCACGACAAACTCTGAATCTTTGCTAGGAGTATATCAAGATGACAAGCAATGTCAGTGACTCTGAATCGGAATCGGACAACTCGTGCTCCAAGCCGGTCACTGCCAGTGATTCAGACTTGGGAGGCAATACCAACCATGACAATTCAAATGCTGACCACAGCGATGGCTTTGCTGACTCCAAGCCACAACCTGGACCCACAGGGAAGAACTGGAACTTCCCAAAGATCCATACTAATAGTCATGTATTTGACAACATCATGTTCAAGGTGCAACAAGAAATTACAACACGAAACCAAACAAAAGCATGCACAGGCCCCTCAAAACCATCTATTGAGAACGAACGAACTTCAAGAACATCGCAGAACAGGTTAGTTTCACTGCATGATGGTCCATTGCGATCCAGTATTGTGGCACTCATTTTTTCTTTAATCAGATCCTTCAGGTTGACCACTGGACAGTGATTGTAGGTGGGATGCAAATGAATTTGGATGAGATGGACAACTTGAAGACTGAGAGGGATGAAGATCTGCAGGAAGATATGAGTTCGTCTGCCAGAATGGCCACAGACATGGGCCCAGAGCTTGTTCCCAACTATAGTGGTCATGTTAAATTGGGCTCAACACAAGAGGCACAGACATTCCAGCTTCTGGAGGAATCGTGCAAGTCGGACGTGGCATTTCAAAACTTCCGTGTCAAACTCAATAACTTCCTCAATATCCTGCTCCCAACTTCTGGTATCCCACTTCCGGGTGGAAAGCATATCCAGCTAACTGCTGAAGACCAGGTAGAGTATTAGTTTTCAAACTTGAGGGCTTCTTTGCTGATAACAACCTCAATGACTGTAGGTCATTGAACACTGCTTTTTGCATGTCAATTTCAAATCCATGGTGGATTGGAAAGAACATGTGGATTACCTGCGGTGCAGTCCTTCCTTCTACAATGCTCCAAAATACGACTGCATTATCGTGCATGCCAACAACGGGCCCTTTTTTGCATGCCTTATGCTATTATTTACATGTTGGGTGGCCAACCAAACTTACCTGCTCGCCCTCATCCAACCGTATGACATGTCAATTGGCAACCGAACACGCAAAGACAAGGACCTCAGGTTTTGGTGCCTTTGCGTGAAATCACGGTCATCATCCATTTTCATCTCATGCCAATCCATCATCCATGGTGCATTGGTGATACCAGACTTTGATGAACTCAGAGACTATCTCGTGGTTAATGATGTTGACACCTACATGTTCTTGTGGATGAATGTATTGCACAAAGCTGCTGGATTTTAGATCATCCTTTGTATGTAGATCATTGACGAGTGATATTGAGAACATGCTAGCAGTACAGTATGACGGTTCTTGAGTGATCAACAGCCTGGATTGACCTCAGGCCGCACATCTGTGCAGTCTTGCAGCTTGTTGTACAGCTAGCCAGCTCATCCACGTGTGCTCTCTACCTTGTCTGGCAGTTTGCCTGGCTGCCCAGGTCAACATGCTTCACCGCTGCCACCACCCATGGACAACGCCAGCTCTTTGTTGTTTTCACGTAAGTCCTTGTCCCCCCCTCAGGATTGATTGTAGAAATTTGACATGACAATTATCTAGGTAAATCAGTGAAATCTTGTGTTGATTCAGAATACAACCTACCTAACAACATCTGCAGTGGTAAGGGGCATTATAAAAGTCCGTTATTCTGCTGGGACATATTGTTGGAGTTGTCAATGGCTGTGAACTGGCTTGTGCAGACGAAGATTCTAACCTTTGTCGGTTCTGATTGATAATTGTATGTTCTGGAGGGTTGTGATGGAGGGACAGTCAGATAACTTGATTGGAACTGGCACATGTAGGTGGGTTGTTGTGAGTATGGATACTTGGATGTTGAAGGGGCCCAGGGGTAAGAGGAAGGGGCTGCCAATGTGCGCGATAACATTGATCACGGCTGACTGAGGGTCTATTGTAGTTCGTCCTGAGAAACACTGGCTTCTACCAGTTTCTGCAAACTGGATCCATGCATTGAATGGGATGCAAAGATGATAAGTCTCCAGTCTCACCTGTTGCAAATTATAAGACTTCAACGTGTTTCTGTGCGGTGATGTCCCATGGATTAGTTTGAAGATTCTGACCTATTAATAAATGAGTTCATTTAGAACATGAACCTTGGAGATTTGGCTAGCTGGATGTCCCTATGCAGCAACAAGCCGCCAGCGAGTCTAAGATTCAGAGGAAATGAAATACTCACATTCACTGATTCCGATTCAGAGGTTAAGTCGCTACCTCATGGACAAACACCCTGGACCCTGTTAATGGACCATTGACACTCAATCGCAAGCTGTCAATGAGTTATGATGCCAAAGAGTTCCTTACTGCTCGATGAACCAGTTCTCCAGGTCAGGAGCATTTCTTCCATTTTACTGCGAGTTGCCTAGATCCATCTGCTGAGAAATTTTTAGTGTCCAGGAAAAGTGGTATAACAAAAGGCACAGAACGGCACACATACGGGTCAAAGACATCCTTTGAGATGGCATTGAGAAGATAAAATGCGGGCAGCTTCATCCAAGGAGGTATGTACCAAATCTGGTCTGAATCACTGTCCCTCATTAACATACTCCAGCATCTGTTTCATCTCTGCATTTCTATGACGCCATGGAATCCACCCTCCTCGATTCGACGAGCACCCTCACAGCCCCATCTTCATGTCAATGGATGCCCCCTCCGCTTATGACTCCCTCTCCAAACCTCTAATCAAGCCTTACTTCCAGTGATGACCCGGACTGGTCCCTTTGAGGTGTCTCTGCATTGTATGTCTGTCCTTTCTCTCTCTCGTTGCAATACATAGCTCATCTCTCCACCAGTGCCAGGTCCCTCATCTTCATCTCCCCGTCTTGACTTCAACTCCCTCAAATCAATTAACACCATCGACGAGTACTCATACACCTCTGCCAACTATTATATACCACCGCCTCTCCTGATTGTCTCTACATTCCACTCAACAACAGCATTTCTACCTCAATGTGATCATGGCAAGCCCTCCTCCGATGGCCTTACTTCTGGCAGGCACAGCCACAGTGGTGGCACCCACCCCCCCTCATCGGTCTACAGCATTTCATATGCTTCCATCCCCCACTCTCATCATTTCAATCCCATTGCTTTCCCAGCTACTCGTTCGGCAGCAAAGACCCTGAGATGAAAAGCTTGCAATGACGATTCAGGTGAGGATGATGACAACTTCCAGCCCACCATCACTACCGGAAACACCATGGATGTTCGTCATGAGACCATCCAGCGTCGGCGCATCAAGCCTGAGCAGTGGCATCTTGATGAACTTTGTGACAGTTACCACAGGCTCCAGGATGCCCTCTGTCTTCAATCAGAAGTCAAGCAAGGTTTCCCTCCTCGACCACGCTATCACCCATCCTCGAGATGACTACATGACAACTTCCGAGGCTGCAACAGGCCCAGAACAAGGTCCATCAGCTCTGTGATGCTCACAATTGAGATGCAATTCAACTCTTATCACTCCCCACCGTCCTTCTCTGATGCTTCTACACTGTGCACTCTGAGTCCATTGCCAGAATTCATACACCAACATCATATCAACTCAAAGCACAACATTCCAATTGGATCAGTCCCCCACACCTTCCAGGAATCCAACCTCATGATCCACACTGACCCCGCCTGGTTTTCCTGCTCCAATTGGTCCAGCATCAGTATTATCACCAATACCCCATATACAGTGACTTCCATCCCCAACTGCCTCCTCTGCAACCCCAAGCCAACCAAGCTTGAGGACACCCATGGAATCGTCCTCCTAGCTTGGCTTTCTCACCCTCCTCCTCCAGATCCAGCACCACCCCTCCTTCCTTCCACCCGCTCCCAGTGCTGCCATGCCCATCCAGCTCATCAACAATATTGTTTCAACTGCCAGCATGCATATCACCCCACTCCTTATCTATGACCTCTGCTCATCCTCAGTCTAGTGTTAATGAGGTGTTGATGCCTGGCATTGCCAAGCAAAGACATGCTGCCACTGCCTCCACTGTTGCAGCAGTATCGCAACAATCACAGTCAAGCTTTTGATTGTTGACCTCGCCCATTGCCCCGAACCTCAAAAATGCCCTGTGTCATCGGTTACATCATTTTTTATGGACTATTATTGCAAAAATTATTCGCACAGCTAAAATACTTGGACTTCCTGGTCTCGGTTGGGGGAAGATGCGATGAGACACTAACGCAAGACTGCAGCATGCTATTGTTGACATATTTACTCCATTTGACACAGTAGCTGCGCCAACATGCATCAAATATCACACCATCTCCTGCCTGCATCCGCAACACAAGGGGGATAGCCACCATGATAACGACAACACCACACCATCGTTAGGTTGGTTTATGTATGTAGGTGCTTCCATGCTTCACCTCATTCCTGTGTGGTGTATTACATGTCTAAACTCCTTGCATAGCATTTTTAGCAAGGCACGCTCTTCTTTCAGCTCCCGCCACTGTGTATATATGAGGGTCTCAGAGCTGCCAGATGCCCCACAACTCCTTGCCCACCTCATCCAGTCAAGATGTAGAGATGCCACAGCCTGTTCCTGTTCCCAGAGACAAACAATCTGGATAGTGCCACTAGATCAGAAACTGAACCTCCTTCCTCCGACTCTGACAATGACTTAGACATTGTTATCCCTATGGGTCCTGAGGCATCCATCATTGACTATCGGCAGGTATGTAGTATGTATAATGTGTCATGGAGCTGTCAATAACTGGTACCCCCCCTCTTAGGCAGTCAAGCAGCTTCAAGTCCTCATTGGCAAATTGCAGGACAAGATTCATGGTTTGAAGGATGAGAATACTGACCTTTGGTTAAACCAGCAGAAGTGCCGGGTGAAGGGAGCGCCAAAGGAACTGTCCAGAGATGACGAATGGATCACTCTCCTTGGAAGGAAATATGGCATAATGGTCGAACTTTTTGTTCCAAGCAAGGAACTCTTTCGGACTCCTTGTCCTTTGCCACCCCAGCCATTCAATACTGTGGAGCGGTACGAGACCAAAGTATTGGCTGATGCAGCACTACTTTCAGAGCTTCATGCCTTCATTGCATAAAAGAATCTGATCCAACTGATGAAGAGTTCCCATTTTCACAGCATGGTGTGTTCAAAATAACTAGCAAAGATAAAATATGGCTAACTATGACCTCAGTTTAGCCAGGCATCTATTTCAGCCCATGCAACTATCCTCAACACTCTTCATGATGTGATGGGGAAGATCCTCGGCCTGCCAGGAGAGTACTTCGAAACCAAACATAGTCGTGAATTAGAGCCTGACATTTGTGCAATGCTAGGCATCACCATAGAGCATCCCTGTACATATCCCCTCCTCTGTCCTGCCTTGTATCCTAACTTGGATGTCGCAAGCAAGAACCTCTTCGGCAATTGGCAGGTCCTGGCAAAGGTAAGGTGATGGTTCTTACAACTAATTTTATGACTCACCACTCACTACAGATCCTGAAAGCTGCGCTTTTTGGGTTGAAATCTATCCAAGTGACATGCAAGAGTGGTAATCTAGTATTGAGTCAATGCAAAACTTATGCCCAAATATGGGGTGTGACTACCCTCACTCCAGGTGCAATTGCATGGGCCATCACTGTTATAAGTATAGCTGCCCTTGCGAATGTGTTTGCTAATTCTAAATGCAACTTACGCAGCTTCTTTTCTTCCTTTCGCCCGATATCTCCTTTCTTGACGATGGAGTCAGTGTCACCTCAAAGATCTCATACAAGGAGCGTTCCGGACAATAGAAGAGCCTTCTTATACAGCAATAGGACACTCCACGGGTCCAGGCTATTGTCACATCAATGAATCAGTACATTTTTGGCATGCAATCTGGCTTGGATAAGCCGTCACCAAGCTCAGGAAGTATTGTGGCTGAATTAGATATTGCATTGGCTGAACTCAATCTTGAGATGGATGGATCTGATAGCTGCTCCTCCCCATTGACAGCATCACCAACCACTGAGGATGATCCTGGGAGTGATCGTGTCTGCCGTCCTACACCTCCTCCACAGGACCCTGCTCCAGAAGAATCAAGGTCTGCCATACAAGCCACTGGCAGTGCCTTAGCTATCTCGACGATCTCAACTACGGCTCAAGGGGCAATGCAGGGACATAAGACACAGCCAAAGAAAGGAAAGGAGCATGCAAAAGATCCAGTTGGTGATCAGGGTGCAAAGTGTTGATCTGGTCACAACCAAGTGTAACTCATCTTTTTCATTGTTGTCTAGTTGCTCCTACTAGTAGTAGTGATATATTACCATTTCTGAATCACACGAGCATTATGTTGAATGGAATCATGAGTCATACTCTGACATCCAATGGTATGGGGTCAACTTGATACCATTGCAAAGGCAAGGTAACTCAATGTATTTGATTCATATTCTTGTA
>JBBPSM010000516.1:0-11886 GCA_038093595.1 Butyriboletus regius
GTTCTCAATCGGATACGAGTTGTTCGTGTAGTCCATATCGTAGGAAGACCTTTTCAAAGAAAAGACAGGCTATTCCAGCCGCGTCCACTGTTTTCGAGCAAGGGGCAAGAATTACCCCCTTACTAAGGCCATGGTCGACCACGACCATAACCGAGTCAAAATCCCCAACCGGGGGTAGGTCAGTGATTAAATCCACTGAAAGATTTTGGAATGGGTGGCATCCTTCGAAGGCTAATGGGGTGACCGGGGGGACTGTGGGGTGGGTTTGAACTTTATTAGACTGGCAAATATCGCAGCCCTGGATGAATTTCCAGATGAATGTAGAGAGACTGGGCCACCAATAATCTTTGGAGAGCAGTGCCACCGTGTGAAGGTGGCCGCCATGCCCTCCCTCAAGAGATTCGTGGATGGAGGCGACGAGGTCTCTTCGTGCAGGTCCTGGGATATATAACCGACCTTTAAAATAAAGGCGATCTTCCAAAAAGTTCCAATCAGCGGGGGAGGATCTGGTGAAGAGAGGTTCTTCCTTTTCCATTGCATGAAGTGCGGAGATCACTAGGGGATCTGATCTCATGGAATCGCTGATCTTCTGTGAGAGGGCTAAATCGATTGCCCTGACCTGATGATCAAATGCATTTGATGGAAGGATCTGAATGTCTTCATTATCCTGGGAGGTGTCTATTTCATCACGACGTGAGAGTGCATCGGCCGGTGCCATTTGCGTGCCTGGGAGTGCCTGATATTCCATGTTGAAGTCCTGTAAAAACAGGAGCCACCTGGCCTGTTGCCATGACAGCTTTCGAGGTTCTTTGAAGTAATTGAGACTTTTGTGGTCCGTTAAGACGACCATGGGATGTGGAGACCTGAGCAGGTATTGTCTCCATTCCTCCAACCCACGTATGACAGCCAGAAGTTCCCTGTCATATATGTCGTAGTTTCTCTCCCCCGGAGAGAATGTCTGGGAAAGATATCCACACAGGCGCAAGTCCCCGTTGGAATCAGTTTGCATTAAGACTGCTCCCAAGGCAGTGAGTGAAGCATCAGTCATGAGGATAAAGGGTCTTGTCATATCAGGAAAGGCCAGCACAGGTTCCCTGGTGAAGGCATGTTGCAACTTCTGGAAAGCATTCTCCTGGGTTTCACCCCAGCACCAAGTGGTGGTGCTCTTGGTGAGGTCCAGCAAAGGACATGCGATGTCAGAGAAGGAGGGGATGAATTTCCAGTAGAAATTACAGAAGCCTATGAAGGAGCAGACATCCTTCATATTGATGGGGGGTTTCCATTCTTTTATGGCCTTGAGTTTGGTTGGGTCCATGCGGACCCCATTCTTCCCTACGATCATACCCAAATACTTTACCTCATCAGCCGAGAAAGTGCATTTCTCCAGCTTGAGCTACATCTCATGTTGTTGGAAGTGTTCTAGGACCTTCCGCGTCCTTTCGTCGTGGGTCTCCTGATCTGTTGAGTGGATCAACAGATCGTCCATGTAGATCACCAGCCATCCTTCTGCGATGTAATCGCCAAAAAGGTCGTCTATGAAGGCCTGGAACGTTGCCGTGGAGTTACACATCCCAAAGAACATCACATTAGGCTCAAATAAGCCGAGCGGGATAAGGAAGGCGGCTTTCCAGTGATCTTCCGGTTTGATTAATATCCCCATCGCACGTCGAACTTGGTGAAGATCAACGATCCCTTTAATTTATCCACGAGGTCGGAAATTAAGGGGAGAGAGTAGGTGTTCTTGATGGTGTGGCTATTCAGGTACTGGTAGTCCTGGCAAGGTCGAAGTTTCCCATCCTTCTTTTGGACAAAAAAGAAGGGTGCGGCTTGGGAAGATTTGAATGGAGAGATCTTCCTAGTCTCTAGATGTTCTTTGATGAACTCCTTGCAGGCTTCTTGTTCCGTTGGGTAGGCTTTGGCTTGTTTTGAGATGAACGAGTCTTTTAGCTCGATGGTGTGATCGTACGGTCAGGAGGGGGGTAGTTTCGTATTTGTCTTCTCTGTGAAGACAGTCTTATAGGTCTCAAAGGCTTTCGGGAGTGAAACCTTCGCCTTATGTGCCTGTTGAGTGATGGCCATTGACAGGGTAGCTCTCCTGAGCATACAGTCTGGTCCTATTCCTCTGTGCGCATTGATGAACCCAGCCCTTTGCATGGGTTCCCAGGACCGAGTTGCCAAGTGGATCTTGTCCTCTACATGAGCCGTTTCGTCATGGCCTAGATACCTCAGCAGGTATCTCTGTTTGATGGTACTAGGGGTGTCTCCTGTCATGTACTGATAGTGTGACGGCGCTATTGTTACCCGTCCACTCTTCCAGTCAATTTCCAGGTTGACGGCCTGCAGCCAAGGGAGTCCTAGGATGATATCATCCTTGCCGCATTCCAAGACTAGGAGGTCCCGCCGCTCCATTAGTCCACCATAGTCCAAGACGATCGTTGTCTTGAACCGAATTTGTCCAGATTGATTCTGGGTACCGTCCACGTTCCATGCTCAGATTGGATGTTCCAATTTGCGGACCGGTAGTCGTAACTGTGCCACCAGTTTCCTTGAGATGAAACAACCAGTGGCTCCACTGTCAAGAAGTGCATTTTTGCCAATGAATTTTCCTGGTTTCCGAATCTTTAGGGGGATATGAATAGAATTGCTTTTCGATCTGGAAATAAATACAGGGGCTATCGTGTAGGAGGAAGGTAACATTGCTTTACCTCCTCCATTTAAAAATGTGATTCTGTGGAAAGAGATGCAGGCAAGATAGGATCTAGTGAGCACTCATTGATAGCCTCATCCCATTCGTTTGCAGCCTGTTTGTCTGACTCCATACCCATGTCCAATGGGTCTCCATGTTCGTCAAGCCTGGTGTCAAAGCTCTGACGCAACGTCCGAAGGACCGTGTCCTTCCACTTGTTCTTGACAAGACCAGCTATGTACCTGTCCAAGGGTTCTGATGGGCTGCCCCCATCACGCATGTGTGAAACTGCCCCAAGCGGTTTCTTGGTGGTGGTGGTGGTGGTGATGGTTCGGGTGTAAGTCGTCAAGGGTTTCTTCTTGCGGTTGTTAGGCGCATACCCTGGATGGTTTCTGGTGGAGCACCCCATCTTCTGGCAAACAAAGCACCTATTCTCTCACATTAAGCAAGCACGGGTGGGGGGATCTAGGGTGAGTCGGTCGACGTCCATGGCATTGGGATCCCTGGAACTTCTTCCTCCTCCGTAGTGTGTGGAGGTCCCTCGTTGGATTGCTCTCATTCTTTGGAACCCTGTTTTGATGGCAGACGCTTTGTTATAGATCTGCTCGATCGAGGTTGTGGTGTCCAAAATTCTGCAATTGATGAGTTGTTGAAGGATTCGTGGATCCACAGCATGGAGGAATCACTCGGCAATAGTTGACATCTCTGTTGCTCCCATTCGTATGGCAAGGAGGGCGAAGCAAGATAGGAAGTCGTTGAACGACGATTTTCCTTGGGTTATGTTTGATATCTCGGCCTTGGCCATGTCCTTGGAGTTGTGAGGGGAGAAGGTCATCATGAATGCCTCCTTTATCTTCATGTAGGTCTTGTCTCCGTTCAGTACAGCTGCATCAGCAAGCTTCATGTACCAGGCCTCTACGAAGGCCCTTCCTTGGCCCTTGGACATCCTGTTCAAGAGCGTATACCGCTTGGCGTTCTCATCATACTTTGTATGGAGCGAGAAGTATGCCTCCATAGCAAGGAGCCATCGCCTGGCGTCCTCTACATTTCCACTAAACTCCTCGGGGAGTACAGCTTTAATGTCGGGCATGTCTTCATCGTCTGAGTCTAAATCCTGTTGGGTCCTTCTATTGACGCCGCTAAGGTCCACTGGCTGGGTTGTGTCTCTGGTAAAGATCTCTTCCTCGTCTGAGGGAGGGTCTATAACAATTGGTTCCGATTGTGGCAGATGGGAAGGTTCTACCGATGGGGTTGTGGAGTGTAAGCGGAGAGCGCCTGGAAAACCTGGCAATCTGGACAGTGGGGGAGATGCACGGGTGGCTGGGTTGGGGAAGTGAGATGACCCTGGGATTCTTCTTGAAGAAGATGTTTTGGAGTATGGTGTAGAAGCACGTGTTGGAGTGGCTTCTTCTTCCGAGTCTGACCCTAAAAGGGCAGAGAGATTGATGCGGCGGATGGTTTCAACCCAGGGTGACTACCTCTGTAGTCGTCATCTGAACCTTCAGTTGAAGATGGATTACGAAGGCGCAATGGCACTTTGCAGTTTAAAACCTTGATATTTTGTTATGCCGACTAGGCATGTGTAACAAGTGACACAACCGTGTTCCATTCCCTACCACAGGCAATGTGGTCAAACACGTCTCTTCCTCTATATGGGCAGAACCTAGCCTAGGGTGGAGTGCCCTACCACTCTAGTGCCAGAGGGGATGCTCTTGTGGTGAACTGCCCCGACGGTGTCGGCGTTCTATGAACAAGCAGCAAAAAGGGGCGCTGATGATCAGGAAGATCAGAAGCGCAACGGCGGAGATGACTTACAGCTCTTAGAGTGATCAAAAGCGAAGCAAGCGGAATGTGATGACCAAACACGGTGAATTGTGTAGATCAAGGTTAGAGTTTACATGAAGACAAGAAGCCTCTATATATAGGTTTGTATGTAGTTTAGGGGAGGCTTCCTGAGACCATAAATAGATAAACTACATGCGGCCGAGATACAATCAGGGAATCAGGAGATACAAGGCTATGCGCAAGAGAGCATAGCCAAGGAGGAATGGTCCATAAGAAATATAAAATAGAAAGTGGAAAGGTCCACGCCACTGCCTTGTGCAGCCATGATGGCAGTGGCCATTACCTCTACACTGCCTAGAAGGCAGTGTTGTCCAGTGCTGGGGTGAGGAGATTGCCATCCCAAGGGAGATTGCCGCTGTCAAAGAAGAGGTCGTCCCAGAGACCCAGGGAGAGGGGTGGAGTTGGTAAGGAAAAAGGTAGTACCCCTTCGTTATCTATAACACCTGCAATCCCACTTTGAATTGTAACCAACTCAAGATATGCCATGGACAGTCTCACAAAACATCTACCCACCTAGGAAGATAACAGTTGGATAAACATAGCAAACAGCAAATGGTTCAAAGCAGCTGTATACCACCTACTGTACAACAATACTCCACCCCAACCCACTTCAAATGGGTGAAAGGCCATGCAAATATAATAGAAAATGAAAAGCCAACTCCCTAGCAGTCATAGGAGTACCAAAACAAATCCTAGATGCCATTGACATGTTCATCCCAGAAAATTTCAACCTATAAGGAATAAAACTATCAGTCATCATACAAGCTCTCACACACAAAGCACTAACCAGCCCACAAAACATAGAATACACAAGACATATGCTAATAAACCTTGACATTGCCCACTTTACCATCATATTATTGGTTCTACATGCGCTGTACTAACAACTATCGTCCAGTCAACATCAGCCCACTTCGCCCCAACTTTCCAGTCTAACCAACACCAGCCTCAGCCTGAGTCCCATCCCCAACCTCTCCCACCTGACCAATATCAGCCTTAGCCCAAGTCCCATCCCCAACAGCCTCCCGCAGCGCCCCTGATGGCTGAGGTGGTTGCCAAAGCCTTAGAGATAGCACTACGTAACGTCCTTGGACAAAATGCCCTCAGCAAATGTTCCCCAAGACAAAGAAGAGCCGAAGATGAAGAGGTTGTACTTGAGAAAACAACAGAGCCCCACCATCATCAAGATTTCATACTTGTAAGACTCACCACTTTGTTTATCTTACTGAAGCATAACTTGTCTCACAGAGCAAAGTCTGTACGTTGTTCAAGAAGAAGTTTGAGATTACCCAGGATGCCAACTTCATCGCCCATCAACCGGCCGTAGTGGAGGATGTACACACTTTTGAGCATGAAGATGGACCCGGACCTGATCATGACCAATTGGTGTTTGATTTACGACACAGTTTCACATTGCTCTGGAACAATACCATCATCGAAATCCTCCTTTGTGAATTTCAGGAGACATGCGCAAATGAGAAGTGGTCAATCAAGAAACCGGATAACTATGTCAGAGAGCTGTTGAAGAACTGCTACAAGAAACTGCATATGACATGGTTCAAAGGACAACCAAAATTAATGTGGGATAGTAGGATGGAGACAGCAGAAGAGGTTGAAGCACAATTGCTCACCAAGATGGAGATGCAATCAGAGGTGAGCAGACAGGCCATGCACTGCCGAAATGTAAGTTGTTCAATGGTATACTTTACTTTGACTTAGTTTTGCTTACGGTCTCCAGAAATACTACTGTAGAGTCACCACTCTCGACAACATTATAGACCTCAAAGCTGAGGAAGGTGAAGATGATCTCCTGGCTTGGGAATGGCTTTCCCATCTCATCAAGACCTTAGGTGAACATGGGATGAGCTTGGAAGAGAGTGCCATGGAAAATCAGAATGAGCATGTTTTTCAAGTCGAGCAGATGGAATGGCGGCATTGCATCAACTGCAAGCTGGCTGTCATTGATATAGAACGTCTCTTAGATGCCAATATCTTTGCTCGACAGGGTGCTAAATCTGTGAAGAGGATTCATGCAAATGACAACCCCTCAAGCTCAAGGGATGCCGTATCAGGCTTATCAATGCCATTCTATGATAGTGCATGGATTGCTGACCTTACGCAGCATCAATTGTATGCACTGGATGTCTCTTCAAATATCTTTGATTGGATGTTAGTAGCTACTGCTATGTAACCATAACCGTATATCTATACTTGTTTGTCATTTGACATTGTATCCGATCAACAACCGCCAATGGGTGATCACCAATGCACCCAACTATGATCAGGCAGTGAGGTCACCAAATGACACCAGCCGAAGAATGACTGCCAATGGGCGATCACCAATGCGCCTGACTATGATCAGGCAGTGAGGTCGGGTAATTAGTTTCGGCACATTGTAAATATGAAAAATGTTATTCTCATCGAGTACCACTCTTATCTTCAAGGCTAGAACACATGCTTTTTGTTTGTCCTTTCTTGGAGTTTTTGCCCCTGTTCATCTGTTGTCTAAACTTGAAATTTTTTCTGTCAATCCACATGAACCCTATATTTGGAGTTTTTGCTCAAGTTCTTTTGGTGCCCAGTTTTCAAGTAAATCCTAACATTTGAAACACAAACCCATGCTCACAAGTACTTACACCTGAGACGCAGCCGAAAATGTTTACTTAGCAAATCAGTTATTTATCTATCAACACATTGCACCTGAGTTTATAATTTTGTCCACCTTACAAATTGATAAGCAGATTTTGAAAAAATTCATGGTTATCCATACATTTGCTATCTCACAACATGTGGGGCATAAGTTTACCTAAAATAGGCTAACCCTTTCCATTTGGCAATGAAGGGTTGTCAGATTTGAACAATAGCCAATATATATATAAAATATAATATGAATATAAACTGGGGGGGTTATTTGGAATAATAT
Source organism: Butyriboletus regius (assembly GCA_038093595.1). Taxonomy (NCBI): domain Eukaryota; kingdom Fungi; phylum Basidiomycota; class Agaricomycetes; order Boletales; family Boletaceae; genus Butyriboletus; species Butyriboletus regius. Next base: position 7,455 of record JBBPSM010000516.1, read on the forward strand.
GATAATACATACTTATAACACATTTGAGACAAAGTTTACATCTGTCAGGTATACAGCCCCAGGCTCAGAAAGCAAATCATAAGACAAACATACTTAGAAAATGACTAGAAAAATAGTTTGCATGCAAACTCAAGAATCGATTAAACATATGCATGAAAGGCATATTAGGAGTCCACTCAATGGGCTGCGCAACGGTCCTCAGAGGGTGCCACTAGTCCACTTAAGAGGCGTAAAGCTCCTGCATACTCCATAAATAGGGGTTGAAATACCAAGTGTACAGCACTCACCAGACTAGGGATGATGATGTCCTTTCTAACAGAGAGCATCGAATGGGCCCCCGCAGTTAATCCTTGGAATCAGCTGTCATTGTACCAGTTACGAGGAAGGCCCAGGACTGGGATCGATTTCACTTCTTTCCTCCCTGCTTCCCAATGACGTTTCAATGACGAATTACTGATCTGTTCTAGCATGTTTTCCATTCTAAGAGCTGATTCGTAAGTCTCTACAGACAGGAATAAATGGGAAATGGCAGGACTGATCCAAGGAAGTTCTAGACACCACAGGACCTTTGGCTTCGAAGCGGGAGGACAATCGGTCTCATCACCACTCATCCCCTCAATACCAAGTCTATTGATGATCTTGTGAACTGCATCCCACTTTTCAGGATCTCGGGAATGATTCTGCGATGCAATTTTTTTGCGCCTCGCAAGTGTTTTCAAAAACTATCATTAGCAAAAATGAAAGGTAATTAACATTATGACATACCCTGTGGTGATGGGCAATTATTCTGTCGCCTGTCTGATGTTTTTCTCCCTTTGCAGCTATGTGGGCCATTACCTGGGCTCACTCGTTGACAGCAGTGACACTGATTTTAGCTTGTGTTTGATGAGCTTGATGTGTTCGAACTAGCTTTTGTTCGCACAATTTACAAATAGCTTGAGGTTCATGGTTTGCTGGTTGAAGATAACATCTTGATATACACCACCTTGAAGGTTGTTGTAGAAGTCGAGTGAAAGGATAGATATGGCTTCCGAGTTCCATCATGACGAGGTTAATAGGCTGCAATCCCAATCTAATGCAATGTGTTCCAGCAATGGGGGCGAGACACCATCTTGATTAAATGTGCGTACAGTGTCAGCCGGGGCTGAAGTAGGGAGCTTGCCTTTGGGGTCAGATGGAATGATTTGCTTTTCGTTTTCATACTATGGTGTCTTCTTCAGAATTGTGATCATCATCGCCATCATACTCTCCCTCACAAGGCCCAGAACAACATTGTTGCGCCTTGGACGGCGGGTTAAGTTGTGAGAACATCAATGTTATGAAGTGAGACTCAATAAATTCTGTCAGATGGGGGACATAGGCATCAATAATTCCTCAAACTGTGGGTTCAACAAGCCCTGTTGTTGCTGCCTCCAGGCGCTCAGCTATTGCTTGGTCTATGACAGTTTGAAATGTTGTGGGAAGCAGCAAGGATCTGACAGGCCTGATAGGGTCATCTAAATGAGCAGTGGGTGGAAACAGCGGAGGGTCTGGATCCACATGATCATTGTTCATTTGGGATGTAACGATAGGCTAGTGCAGAATTCAAGGGTGTGAAACATGGCAGCAAAGGGGACCTACCGATGGCATCTGACTTCGTGGGGCATTCAGCAGAGGGTCTTGATCCATACAGTCACTGTTCACGACCATCTAGGATATAACAATAGCCTGGTGCAAGACATCAGGGTTGCAAAACATCACAGCAGAGGGAACTCACCGATGGCATCTGACTTTGCAGGGTAAGGTTTCTACTGGGCTGAGGACATTCTAGATCCAAATGTCTTGATAGCAGAGACATTCTGTCCAGTAGAACAGGGTCTATCTGCAAATGGGCATCATCCAGTGGTGGGGGACCTAGAAGTGGCGAACACGACTGCCGAAGGATAGACTGGACGCATTCTCAGGGACTCAGGGATCGATCGTTGCAGTTTCTGTAACTATTCAGTTCTCCCATTTCCCGGGTGCAACTAATGGAAGTGAGCCACGATGGATGAGAAAAATATTGAGAGTCAACATTGTGACTATCAGAACTTGGTGAATATGATGAGGGAGATAATGGCTGTAAAACATCCATGCCATTGGAAGTCTGAGAGGCCTGTTTAACCAAGTAAGAGAGGTCAACAGAGATGAGAAAAGACCTGAGCCCACCATGTAAACCCTGCCAGGGGGTGTTTCATCAGCGGTAGATGAAGTAGGGCTACTATCATCCTCAGAAACATGGGTGTGAGGTCTAAAGCGAGTGTAAGGTGTATAGTAGGCACCTCGAGTAGTGTCAGAGAAAGCCATCACTTGCGCCTGAACATCAGTCAGGTGGTTTTGGACTAGGGGGGTGTAAATAAGGTGCTTGTTATGCCGACTAGGCGTGTGTAACAAGTGACACGACCATGTTCCATTCCCTACCACAGGCGATGTGGTCAAACAGGTCTCTTCCTCTATACAGGCAGAACCTAGCCTAGGATGGAGAGTCCTAGCGCTCTAGTGCCAGAGGGATGCTCTTATGGCGAACTGCCCTGATGGTGTTGGCATTCTGTGGATAGGCAGCAGGAGAAAGCACTGATGATCAAGAAGATCAGAAGCACAACAGCGGAGATGACTTTCAACTCGAAGCTTGTTAGGCATAGAGCAAAGTGAGCGGAACTGAATGACCAGACATGGTATATTGTGTAGATCAAGGTTAAGTTACATGAGCAGTCAGAAGCCTCTATATATAGGGTTGTAGGTAATTTAGAGGAGGCTCCTATAAACCATAAATAGGCATACTGTATGAGGCCAAGATATGATCAGGGAATCAGGAGATACAAGGCTGTGCACAAGAGAGCATAGCCAAGGAGGAATGGTCTGAAGGAATATGAAATAGGAAAGGAAAGGTCTGTACCACTGCCTTGCGCAGCTATGATGGCAGTGGCCACTGCCCCTACACTGCCTAGAAGGTGGTGTTGTCCAGTGCCCGTGCATGGGTGTTGCTGTCCCAGAGAAAAGTGCTGGAGTCAAAGAATAGGTCGTCCAAGAGGCTAGGGGAGAGTGGGGGAGTTGATAGGGAAAAAGGTAATGCCTCCCCCATAACCGTAACATTACCCTCCTTGTGTTACGTTGACTCGGCGCACGTGACAAGTGACACGACCGTGTTCCGTTCCCAACCACAGGCGATGTGGTCGAACACGTCTCTTCCTCTATACGGCTGGAACCTAGTCTAGGGTGGAGAGCCCTAGCACTCTACCAGCAGAGGGATCGACAGAACCTAGCCTAGGACACAAAGGGTCCTAGCGCTCTAGTGTCGATGACGATGCTCCTGTGGCGAACTGCCCCGACGGTGTCGGCGTTTTGCGGACAGGCAGCAAAAAGGGGCGCTGATGATCAGGAAGATCAGAAGCGCAACAGCGCAGATGACTTCCAACTCGGAGCGGGTGAGGCGATCGAGCGAAGCGAGCGGAACGGGTGATTACACGGTATATTGTGTAGATCAAGGTTAGAGTTTACATGAAATGGAAGCCCTCTATATATAGGGTTTTAGGTAGTTTAGGGGAGGCTTCCTGAGACCATAAATAGGTATACTTGTAAGCGGCCAAGATGGGATCGGGGATAATTGGAAATACGAGGCTATGCGTAAGAGAGCATAGCCGAGAAGGAATGGTCCGTAAGTAATATGAAAGGAAAGGAAAGATCCGCGCCACTGCCTTGCGCAGCCATGATGGCAGTGGCCATTGCCTTACACAGCCTAGAAGGCCGTGTCGTCCAGTGCTGGGGTGAGGAGATTGCCGTTCCAGAGGAGATCGCCGGAGTCGAAGAGGAGGTCGTCCCATAGACCCGGAGTGAGGGGTGGTGTTGGTAGCGAAAAAGGTAATACCCCCTCACTAACCGTAACATTACCCTCCTCGTAGCCTTGAAGTTCCACCTCAAGAGCTTCTATCTCCGTCGTTGATGAGGTAGTCGGAGAGGTCCCATGCGTCATCTGGTAGGTCGTTTTGGAGACAGACCTGCCAGGAGTGCCCGAGTCGTTGGCAAGTAGTGCAGTGTCGTTGAGGGCAACGATACTGTGGATGTCCGGGGGCAACCACGTTGCAGTAGGGGCAATGGTATCGGGGACATTCGGTGCGTAGGTGCCCGGGTTGGTGGCACTCATAGCAGACTCGCTCGGTGATGGGATGATGAGGGGAGGAGGAAGTGACGGCGGGTACGTCCATGGCATGGGGATGATCATCCACTGGGGGTATGCCGTTTGGGCGGACAAAGGGGTTCCGGGACTGGGACTGAGGGAGGGGAATGGCTGGAGTTGGAGGGCTCCTCGCTGCAGAGTCTCCCAATGAGGGGGGAATAGGGTCGGCGAGGGAAGCAGGACGGGATGGGAGGCCAGCTGAGAAAACCATGGCGCCTCGTCGGCGTATGCGTCTGGTTG
>JBBPSM010000517.1:0-11884 GCA_038093595.1 Butyriboletus regius
ATGACTTCCAACTCTAAGCGGGTGAGGCGGTAGAGCGAAGCGAGCGGAACGGGTGATTACACAGTATATTGTGTAGATCAAGGTTAGAGTTTACATGGGAATGGAAGCCTTCTATATATAGGGTTTTGGGTAGTTTAGGGGAGGCTTCCTAAAACCATAAATAGGCATACAGTAATCGGCCAAGATGGGATCGGGGGTGATTGGAAATATGAGGCTATGCATAAGAGAGCATAGCCGAGAAGGAATGGTCTGTAAGTAATATGAAATAAAAGGAAAGGTCCGTGCCACTGCCTTGCGCAGCCATGATGGCAGTGGCCATTGCCCTACACTGCCTAGAAGGCGGTGTCGTCCAGTGCCGGGGTGAGGAGATTGCCGTTCCAGAGGAGATCACCGGAGTCGAAGAGGAGGTCGTCCCATAGACCCGGAGTGAGGGGTGGTGTCGGTAGCGAAAAAGGTAGTACCCCCTCACTAACCGTAACAGGATACCAAGAGGTACTGTGTCCGGTAGATGCTGCAATAGAGTGCGGAGGTATAAGAGGAAATCCTGGAATTTCTCAGGGATAATGGATTCGGGTGCCGGTAACAGCATAGCCTTGGGTGCCGTTCAATGAGCGACAAGCAGTGGAAGTGCGGATTCGTAGCAGGAAGCTGCATGGGGAGGTACAATTTTGCCATGACTCGAAACTTTTCCCAGGCTGCTGTACCTTTGTTCACAATTTCTAACAGGCAATAACTAGATCTACTTTTTCACAACAGTAATTAACAGTTTATAACCAGTGTTTAAGTCAGCTGTTTAAACCAATTGACTTTTACACCGTACCCTAGTAGAGTCGCGTCGAGACGGAGGTTATCTATGTGATTATGTAATATGGATCTAACCAAGTCCATTTGTACCATAGTCCATATGAGAATAATACAACACTCCCCCTCAAATGGAAGGGTGTAGTCCAAGTTCCTGAGCAAAATATTTAGCTTTAATGCTCGGGAGAGCTTTTGTAAGAGTATCAGCAACCATGTCATTCGAAGGACAATAAAGAAAATGAATAGAACCGTCCTCGACAGTGAAACAGATAAAATGATAATGAATGTCAATGTGTTTTGTACGTGCATAATAGCTACCATCGCAGGTCAATGCAATAGCGGATTGGTTATCTCCAAAGAGAGTCATTGGCTGTGTCAGTGGTCAGAATATTTTCCCGATAAGACGTCGAAGCCAAAGAGCTTCTTTTGCAGCATGTGTGGCTGCAACATATTTGGATTTGGCAGTGGAGAGTGTTATGACCTCCTATTTCTTTGAACCCCAGAGAATCGCCCCTTTGTCGACAAGGAAAGCGAAATCCGTGATGGCTTGTTGATGATCCTGGGTGGCGCCATCAGCATTGACATACCCGATGAGACCTTGGACCCGTGTTCCAAAGGTTAATGCGAGCAATTTTGTCCTGATCAGGTAACAGTAAATTCACTTTATGGCTTCCCAATGGTCACATCCAGGGTTAGCATTGAACTGAGAGACAAAAGAGGTTGCAAATGCGATGTCCAGTCGAGTACCGGTCGCAAGATGAATGAGGGAACCAACAGCTTGATGATATGGAACATTTCGCATACAAGCAATTTCGTTTGTGGTTTTAGGGCATTGTGACTTTGTTTGTTGGATATGTGGGTCAAGAGGAATTGCAACAGGTTTTGTGTCGCCAAAATTATATTTGGTTAGAATCGCGTTGATATAGGATTCCTGGAAGAGAGATATCATGTACATCTTTTGATCATGCATGACCTTCATCCCTAGCAACCAATTGATTGGTCCTAAATCCATGATCCTAAAACATCTGCCAATTTCCTCTTTGAATGCTTTGATGAGAGCCGAAGAGGTACCTGTAACCATACAGTCATCAACGTGTGAAGCAAGGATCAGAATGTCATGGGTTATCATCACAACGAATACTCCCCAGTCTGCCTCCATCCATGTGAAACCCAAGTTGTGCAGTGTGTTGCACAATTGACAATACCATTTGAGTGTGCCTTGTTTGGAGCCATAAATGGCGATGTAAAGTCACACAACTAAGTCATGGCCTTGTTTATCAAAACCAGAAGGGAGTTCCATGAAAATTATTTCATCGTTGTCAAGTTTCCTGTTGAAAAAACCACTGTGGAAGTCAAAAACATCGATGTCCCAATTCCGACGTGCTGTGATGGCCAGGATAAGTCGGAGTGAGGCGAGGCATGCGACTGGTGCATAAGTTTCATTGTAGTCGACACTGTACTGCTGGGTGAAACCTCGCGCGACAAGTCGTGCCTTGTACTTGTCGATTTCACCTGCTGAGTTCTTCTTTATTTTGAAGACCCACTTGCAGCTTACAACATTGGTGTTGCAGGGACGTTCAACCACATTCCAGGTGTGCACATCGTTAAGACTTTTCAATTCAGTGTTGATCGCTTCTTCCCACCTGGGCCAATCCGGTCGTGTTTTGGCTTTATCAATAGTTGCCAGTTCGAGGCCTTCAGCATTTGCGCTGCCAGTCAGCAGTGCAAACACCACTCCTGTGTCATCTAATTCACATGCTGTTGATGCATGTTCAATTGCGCCTTCGACCGTCCGCATCCCTTTGGGCAAGACTTGGTCGTCCACTCGTCCGTCATGAGTCCCCTCTCTGCCCCACAACATGCGGATGTATGTCGAATCGAAGCGCTGACAACTTGAACATCACAGTTGTTTGCTGTCTGGGTTCGGATTCTCGAAATCGTCACCAAGATATAGTCTATAGGTCATTTTTCAGTCGTGCGTGCTGGAGCAGGGTTCAGATTGGATGCAGGGTTAGGTGCATTAATAGTGGGTTTGGTGGGTGGCATGCGCTGTTCATTGTCCTTAGCATCCTCAAGATGAATTGAGGAAAATTTATTGTGGTGTTTAAAGGTAATGTTGCACTCAATAATAACTATGCGTCAATCTGGCAAGTAGATTCGGTGTGCCATTGATTCCAAATTGTATCCAACCCAGTGGCCTTCAATAGCATGATCATCCAGTTTTTATCCAGAGTGATCTAGGACCCAGCACTTTGAACCCCAGACCGGCAATTCTCTAAGGTGAGGCTTCTTTCTGTTAAGAATGGACAACTCCAATGCAACTCCGATGAACCGGAGTTACTTGAAGGTGTTGGGACTTGGCTTCACCTTATGTGGTGTGCCCTTGCTCCAGTCCGATGTCCTGGATTTCTAGGACATAGGAGGATCAGAGGTACGGACTCGACATGGTCGAACGTCAAGTCGAGTGGAGGTCGGAGTGAGTCGTTGAGACTCGGACGGAGGACAGGAGTGATGTTTAGAGTTGATATTTGAACTGATTCTACAGGAGTAGTACCGAGGGTTTATATACTATTGGAATTGAGATTACTAATGGAGTTCGTAAGGTGTAATAAGTAAGTAGCTGAGTAAGGAGAACGGAGATGGGACCTGGCCAGAGTGGTGCTCCTAAGCGAGATAGACACTGGTTTGGAGACAGCTAGGAAGTGTGACTAGGATGGATGAGGAAACATAGGTTTATGTATGAATGAAGAAGTATGAATACTAAACGGGGGGTCACAAGTCTGAGGGTATGAGAGTGTACTCCGAGGGAGAACGCGCCAGAGTTGTGGATGGAGGTTCGGAGTTGGACTTGTCGAGTTACACAGGATATGATAGTTCTCCCTCGGAGTATGCTCTCATACCCTCAGACTTGTGACTCCCTCCGTTTAGTATTCATACTTCTTCATTCGTACATAAACCTGTGTTTCCTCATCCATCCTAGTCCCACTCAATAGCTGTCTCCGAACCAGTGTCTGTCTCGCTTAGGAGCACCACTCCAGCCAGGTCCCATCTCCGTTCTCTTTACTCGGCTACTTACTCATGATACCTTATGAACTCCGTTAGTAATCTTGATTCCGATAGTATATAAACCCTCGGTACTACTCCTGTAGAATCAGTTTGAATATCAACTCGAAACATCACTCCTGTCCTCCGTCCCAGTCTCAATGACTCACTCCGACCCCCACTCAACTTGATGTTTGACCATGTCAAGTCTGTACCTCTGATCCTCCTACGTCCTAGAAATCCAGGACATCAGACTCGAGCAAGGGCACACCACATAAGGTGAAGCCAAGTCCTGACACCCTCAAGTAACTCTGGTTCATCAGAGTTGCATTGGAGTTGTCCGTTCTTAACAGAGAAGACCCTCATACCCTCTACCTCAGAACCAGGACTTGTGTAGCCTGTGAGATGTAAGATCTGAGCCGTGTGTTGCTTGTGATTCCCACTCATAACACTTGGATTAGATTGTCATTGTTATGGATAGTGAGGGGGTATTACCTTTTTCCTTACCAACTCCACCCCTCACCCCGGGTCTCTGGGATGACCTCCTTTTCGACTCCAGCAATCTCCTATGGGACAGCAATCTCCCAACACTGGCACTGGACGACACCGCCTTCTAGGCAATGTAGGGCAATGGTCACTGCCATCATGGCTGCACAAAGGCAGTAACGCAGATCTTTCCTCTCTCTATTTGTATTTCTTTTGGACCATTCCTCCTTGACTATGCTCTCTTGCACATAGCCTCGTATCTCCCGATTTCCCGATTCCATCTTGGCCACTTATGACATGTCTATTTATGGTTCCAAGAAGCCTCCCCTAAATTACATATAGACCTATATATAGAGGCTTCATCACCCCATGTAAACTCTAACCTTGATCTACACAATTCACCATGTATTGGTTATCACGTTCCGCTCGCTTCGCTCTCGATCACTCTGAGAGCTGGAAGTCATCTCCGCCGTTGCACTTCTGATCTTCCTGATCATCAGCGCCCCTTTCTGCTGCTTGTCCGTAGAACGCCGACACCGTCGGGGCAGTTCGCCACAAGAGCATTCCCTCTGACACTAGAGCACTAGAGTACTCCACCCTAGGCTAGGTTCTGCCCGTATAGAGGAAGAGACGTGTTTGACCATATTGCCTGTGGTAGGGAATGGAACACGGTCATGTCACTTGTTATACATGCCTAGTTGGCATAACAGTCATACACACCACTCGGATCCCAGAGCTAAGGGAACGTCTCTCAGTTATCACCACTTGATGGTGACGAGTAAAGCACTTGCTAAGCACTGTACATACAGTTGTCTGCCATATTAAATAAGGATAAAGTTCCTACCGGGCATAGTGCACTAGCCCCTGTTGTCAGTTGAGTGTCTAACCGTCCATGTGTTGGTACTACGCTAGTGTATCCAGGTTCACATGATTACCTGTAACATCACGTATAGAGTGATAGTCAGAATCATCACAATTCTTCCCGACGTGCTTGCCAGTCATTTTGAAGGAAAAGAGTTTATAAGAGTTTTGTCCCAGGTCACTGCGGTCGCCAGGACACGTTTGTCGATTTCAACGTAGGTTCCCCAGAGTGTGGTTGGAAGATACTCCACAGTAAGGAACTGAAAAAAGATACATATTATTCAAGATTCCAGTCAACAGGAGAAAGAAGGTTTACTGGGCCAACCCAGAAAAGAAACACTTTACATATTTCAGTTCTGCATTCACCATCTATGGCATAGAGCATTTTCGTCCTTATCTCCCCCTAAAACCTCCCTCCATCCCAACTGTCACTATTCCACCTCCTAAGGTCGCCTGCCATGCCATCCATGAATAGCCTGTAGACAACAATGCTGCTTTTGCTTTTGGACAGCTCTCCCACTTCCGTTTTTACCTCTGTCCCCACTCCGCCCTCAAAAAAGTAATTCACTATGTTAGGACAAGTAGATCTCGACAACCTCGTTCAAAGGCTGGCTGCCCTTAACGTTGATAAGGACAAGGCCAATGTCACCAAAAAGATTGCTGACCCTGAAAAATGGGATGGCAATCATTCCACCTTCCATTTATGGTGGATAAGGCTACGTCTGTGGGTGGACGCCCAGACATGGAAATCAGACAAGCTGCAATGCATAGCTGTCCTGTTCCAATTGGAGAAAAAGGCCAAAGGGTTCGCCCAGATCACCCTCGAGAAATATTACAATGCAGAGTATGATGATGTCAGAAAAGCACAAAGAATCGTAACTGGGCAGAAAGAGGAGTCAGCCTGGCCCTCATGGGTCACCCTCCAAAGCAAAATTTGGTCCTACTTCCAGATCGATGTACTTGCCCACAAGTCACTAAGAAAACTCGAGGTGTTAAGGCAAAATGAGCACCCAATCAACCTGTTCATTCAGTGGTTCGAGGTCTTGAAGTGAGAGGCCAATATCGAGGACTATCATGCCATGACCCTCTTGAAGAAAGCTATGGATTACAAAATCTACAAACAAGCCCAGCTGAACCAAAGGGTCATGAGCCTGGATTATGAGGACTTGGTGAAGAATATCAAAGGATTGGGAGATCATTCGAGCAGATGCAGGTTGAAAGGGGACCTCCCATTAATGCTCATTTTCAACCCCACCAACCACCTTGCCCTCAATACCCTCCCTGCTATCCGCCAACAAATCTCCCCCCCCCACAATAATGTCCCCAATTTACGGCATATGGGATGCAACCAGATCGTGGAGCCCCAATGGAGATTGGAGTGCAGCAGGCTGTGCCAGCTCCTCAACCGGACACAAGGACATGCTTCCTGTGTGGATTGCCAGGGCACATCAAGCCTGACTGTCCAAAGAACCCGTACTGTTGTCCTCCCTGCCCCCTCCAACAGTGCCAACAAAATGTTTGGGACTACAACCAAGGCACTTACGTGCAACAGGCAGAAAATGAGTATGCCAGTTTTAGTCAGAATGCCCGGCAGCCCAACATATCACGGGTTGTCCTCTCCCTATTCCCCCAGTTACTGCACCAGTACTACAAGCAGAACATTGTGCCTTTATCTCGGAGGAGGCCGAAGCCTTCTATAAGGACAAGTTCAAAACTGAGGCCAAACACTGAGCGGCCGAGGTGTTAAAAGGCAGCAGCAGGTGAACAATAAGGGTGTTCACTTGCAAGGACCTTTAGTTGACTGTACGGACAATAATTTCCCCATATGTACTTTTTCTTCTGTACTGTGTAATATTTGTCCTTCTTCCATAAGAGCATCTCAATTGAGCGCAGCACCAGAGTATAATAATAGTGTGCTTAATTCTCTTATAAAACAACAAAAAATCTCATCTATCTATAAACCCCTTGATTCAAAGGTCACTATGCATAGGGCATCGACATTGTCATTCAGTGGAGAGTTTTCACTTGAGACCGTCGTACATTGTCAGCAAAATGGCCAATGGGTATGCCACCAGTTCAAATCTCTCTTGGACTTGGGGGCCTCCCACACTTTTATTGATAAAGACTATATATCTCATCACAGAATTCCCTTTTTTAACTTAGACCAACCAATCAAGGTACACAACACTGATGGATCAAATAGTGCTATAGGCCAAATCCAACATGCAGTAACCTTGGTTGTGGAAGTCGAAGGACATTACAAAATCTTAGATGCTTATATCTCTAAATTAGGAACCCATTGTATGATTACCAGATATAATTGGCTTTACCACCATAACCCCAAGATTAACTGGGAAAAACAAACCATTCATTTTCCTCGTTGTACACAATACTGTAAAATTATGGGACTTGGACCTATGAACTACGATATGACCTACATATGTACTATAGAAGAAGGACTCAAAGAGCAGGTACCTGAAGCTTACCATGAATTTCTAGATGTCTTTTTGGAACAAGAATCAACAAGAATGCCAACCAGAAAGCATTGGGACCATGCCATCGAGCTCAAACCAGATTTCGTGCTGAAAAAGGGTCGAGTCATTCCCCTATCGGATATCGAGATGGAAGAAGTACGTGCCTTCATTGACAAGGAACTCAAGAAGGGCTACATCAAACTGTCCAAATCTCCACAAACAGCACCAGTCTTCTTCATACCAAAAAAGGATGGTAAGAAGCATATGGTCATGGACTACCATTATTTAAATAAGGGTACCATCAAGAATTCCTATCCTCTACCCCTAATCCCACAACTTATTGATTGGCTAAAAGATGCTGATATGTTCACTATCCTTGACTTACGTTGGGGGTATAACAACGTGTGGATAAAGGAAGGAGATGAATGGAAAGATGCCTTTGTCACACCTATAGGGGCATACGAGCCCACAGTAATGTATTTTGGAATGACTAACTCACCTCCCATATTTCAACAGATGATAAACAATATATTTAACAACATGTATGCAGTAGTAATTATTTACATCGACGATTGTATGATATTCATGTCGAAAAAGTCCAAGGAGGAACATGAAGAAGTAGTAAAAGAGGTCCTTCGCCGCTTATGCGAGAATGATCTTTACATAAAACTCTCAAAGTGCCACTTCTCTACGGACGAAGTAGACTTTCTTGGCATGGTAGTATCTAAAAAAGGGGTAACAATGCAGAAAGAAAAGGTCACCAGCATCATGGATTGGCCCATGCCGACAGGCCTCAAACAATTGCAGGGATTCCTCAGACTTTGTAACTATTATAGATGATTTATTGCAAGTTTTGCCGAGATCACACACCCCCTGAACAACCTTATCAAGAAAGACATTCCATTCATGTGGGGTCCCAATCAGCAAAAGGCATTCGAAGCCCTAAAAGAAAAATTTACATCAGCTCCGCTCCTCGTGTATTCTAACTGCAATCAAGAAATGTGAGTGGAGACTGATGCCTCAGACATCACCATGGGAGCAGTACTCTCTACTTTATACAAAGATGGTAATTGGAGGCCTATCACCTTCATCTCTCATTCTTTTGATAGCACTGAGTGCAACTATCCTATTTACAACAAGGAACTGCTAGCAGTTATCAGGGCACTTGAAGAATGGTGTCACTATTTAATAGGTCACAAAAGGTTCGAAATCTGGACTGACCACAAAAATCTAGAATATTGGAAGAAGCCACAGACCTTAAGCGGTCATCAGGCACGCTGGCACACACTGGTTCAAGAATTTAATTATGTTTTTGTCTATAAACCAGGTTCTTCAAATGGATGGGCTGATGCTCTTTCTCGTCAACCAGATCATGATGACGCAGTCCCGGACCATAATATTAATATTACCATACTCCCCCCTTCACTTTTCATTAATTCCATTTTGCTTTCTTCAAACTTCCTATTGGACCTTGAAAGCAAATAAATCTCCCTAGGAGTTGACACAATCAAGGAGTTCACTTTCGATTATAATAGGAACATTTTCAAAAACAACAAAAACAAAGTTTTCATACATGAACCTTTACGTACATGTCTTCTTACCTTATGCCATGACTCACCCGTCACTGGACATGGTGGACATTCCAAATGTTACGCTGACTCAGCATGCGTAACAAGTGACACGACCATGTTCCATTCCCAACTACAGGCGATGTGGTCAAACATGTCTCTTCCTCTATATGAGCAGAACCTAGTCTAGGATGGAGGGTCCTAGCACTCTAATGCCAGAGGGGTCAACAGAACCTAGCCTAGGCACAAAGGGTCCTAGCACTCTAGTATTGATAACGGCAGTCAACAGAACCTAGCCCAGGAACAAGGGTTCCTGGCGCTCTAATGTCAATGACGATGCTCTTGTGGTGAACTGCCCCAATGGTGTCGGCGTTCTGTGGACAAGCAGCAAAAAGGGGCACTGATGATCAAGAAGATCAGAAGTGCAACGGCGGAGATGACTTCCAACTCTAAGCGGGTGAGGCGGTAGAGTGAAGCGAGTGGAACGGATGACCAATACATGGTATATTGTATAGATCAAGGTTAGAGTTTACATGGAGATGAGAAGCCTCTATATATAGGATTTTAGGTAATTTAGGGGAGGCTTCTGAAAACCATAAATAGGCATACTACATGTGGCCAAGATGGGATTGGGAAATCGGGAGATACGAGGCTATACGCGAGAGAGCATAGCCAAGGAGGAATGGTCTGAAAGAAATATCAAATAGAAAAGGATTGGTCTGTGCCACTGCCTTGCACAGCCATGGTGGCAGTGGCCATTGCCTCACACTGCCTAGAAGGCAGTGTCGTCCAGTGCTGGAGTGGGAAGATTGCTGTTCCAAAGGAGATTGCCAGTATTGAAGAAGAGGTCGTCCCAGAGACCCAGGGAGAGGGGTGGAGTGGGTAGGGAAAAAGGTAGTACCCCCTCGTTAACCGTAACACCAAAACCATTCACACTCTTACACGATACTTCTCGTGGCCTGGTGTCACAATGGATGTCAAAAAATACATAGATAGCTGCCAAGTGTGCATCCTCACAAAGGGTAAGCAAAAAGCACTGGCAGGAAAACTCATGCCCCTCCCTGTGGCAAAACGCCCCTGGGAAGATCTTTCAGTCAATTTTATTACAGGCTTGCCCGAATCATGTTCTTTTACCGCAATTTGCATAGTAGTAGACTGCTTCTCTAAAGAAGTGGTATTCATTCCTACCACAGACACTTGTTCATCTTCAGACTTAGCCAAATTATTTAGAGATCACATATGGTCCATTCATGGACTACCCTCCACACTTGTTTCAGATAAAGGACCCCAATTCATATCTGCCTTCACGAAGGAACTATGCGCATTGCTTGGAATATCACAAAAGATCTCTATGGCCTACCATCCCCAGACGGGTGGCCAATCAGAATGTATCAATAGAGATCTCAAGCAGTACCTTCATGTGTACATCGGAAAAAAGCAGAACGAGTGGGCAGATTGGCTGAAAATGGCCCAATTCTCTCACAATAACACTGTAACCTCAGCCACCGGTATCATCCCTTTTAATGTCACAAGGAACTATGCTCCTTGCATGGGTTTCAAAGGGAAACTGGCAGGCTTCACAGGAGAGATGGGTCATTCTCACAAGGAAATAGAGACAGCACTGGAACTCTCCAGAGAACGAATGATCGCAGCCTCAGAAAAGAAATGTTCGGATGCCCCAGAATATTCTATTGATCAGCAGGTCTGGCTCTCCACCGACAAACTCAATCTCCCATACACGGCGAAAAAGCTTACTCAAAAATGGATTGGACCCTATGCGATCACTCACGTCCTTCTAAACACCGTTATGCTTAAACTCCCCAAAACTGTACACATTCATCTGACAGTCAACATCTCATGCTTAAAATCATATCAGAAAATGCTACCAGGACAGCCCATAGTCCGTCCCAAAGCAATTGAAGTAGACCAAGAGGAGGAGGAACAATATGAGGTTGGGTACATCGCAGCATCTAGAATGTGTTGGAGATCGCAAGCTCGTGCTGTTCAGCCCTGACCCAAGCCGCCAATGCAGTTGTTATCTATTTCAACTTTTTCCATCACTCATCATGCGACATTGTGTCATCGTCTCCCATCACTGTTTCCATTCCACCTTTTGACATGCATGCCACATCGTGTCACGATGTTGCCTGAGCACACGATACCCTTTTTTCATACCTTTCCCCTTTGTCGTACCGTATATAAGAAAGACTGTTCATTAACGCAGCACCTCAGTCCATTGCTTATCGCACACGATGACTGAGGTAAGCTTATACCATTATACCTGCTACCTACTCGAACTCACTTGTACGTAGTCGAACTCTTTGTTAGCCATCGTGCGCTGTCCATTTTTAGCCTTTAGAATGAAGGGACACAAGCTGGAATATCTAGTCCATTGGAGAGGATATGATGAAACAGATCATACATGGGAATCAGCTGACATAGTTAACACTGTGCCACTCACAGTCGCCGAATTTCACAAGAAAAATCCGTCAGCTCCTCGGAAACTCTGCAGCCTTTCCACAGCATCCTTTAATTCCCTCTTTTATCCTTATAAAATCTTCATTGAAACCACTCCCACCATAACTCACCTGGAATTCAAGTCTTAAAAAGGGGGTAGTGTTATAATAGGAACATTTTCAAACTTTTTATCAC
>JBBPSM010000520.1:0-11797 GCA_038093595.1 Butyriboletus regius
CATATTGACTACTGGTCTGTGCGTCAGGTACAGTAGGGTTTAGGGTATGATATCATAGATAAGGAATGACATCATAGGTCTAGGTTGTTCTAGATTCTGACGGAAATTAAAGATAAGGGTATTAGAACGGCTGAGAAGTCTGAAGAAATAGGCCAGTCTAGAGGGATCACGTGATTAGTCATGTGATGTTCACACAGTCATGTGATGCGAAAAAGAATAAATGAAAATGAGTTCGTAACACTACCCCCCTCCTATGGTTCGCATTCCAGGCGAGATCAGATAGGGACAGGAGTCGTGAAAGTTTTGTAAGGTTTACATAAAGAGTCAAAGTTGGCCTGAAGCATACGTAGCTTCCGAGGCGCATTGGGTTTTCTTTGGTAGAAGTCCGTGATGGCTGCTTTAGCTGAGGATAAATTACTTTTGGGTTCCCAAGTTCGATCTTCGTCACTGTATCCTTTCCAGTGAATGAGAAATTCCAGGTGTCGCCCTTTGAGCCGTGAGTCTACTATGTATTCGACTTCGTACTCTTCGTTTCCTTCATCGGTGACCTGGACCGGTCCAGGCTTATAAGTAGGTTGTCCGTTAAGTCGTTCCTTGTAAGGCTTGGTACGACTGATATTAATGACTGGATGGATTTTCATGGAAGAGGGGAGCTTAAGCTCAACCGCATTTGTTCCGACCATCTTAATTACATCATATGGACCCAGCCATCGTTCGGTTAATTTAGGAGATTGCCGAGTTTGTTTAAGGTTAAGGTGCTCCGTTGATAACCAGACCTTGTCTTTCGGCTTATAAATAGGGGCGTCGCTTCTTTTCTTGTTGGCAGACGCTTTCATTTTGTTTTTGGCTTTTTCTAGATTTTCTTTGACTTGCTCTAATGTCTGAGCGAAGTCGTGGGAGAAGTCCGAGGCTGCTGGAGCCTTTATGTCTAGTGGTTCAATACCCATTCAAGGAGCATAGGGATGAGTGACTTTGAAGGGTGACTTTCTGGTAGCCGAGTGAACCTTATTGTTATAAGAAAATTGTGCCAGCGCAAGCCAATCAGCCCATTCATTCTGCTTTTCGGCCGTAAAGAGGCGGAGATACTGCTGGAGATCTCAGTTAACTCTTTCGGTTTGTCCATCGGTCTGGGGGTGGAATGCCATGGATATTTTAAGGTCAATCTATAGCATCTTGGCCAGATCTTTCATTACTTGAGCAGAGAATTGGGGTCTGCGATCAGATATGATGGATCGGGGAAGTCCATGTGTCTTCCAGACGTGGTCACAGTATAACTTTGCTGTGCCGAGGGACGTAATAGTTTTGGTCGTGGGAATAAATACGACTTCTTTGGGAAAGTGGTCTACCACCACGAGGATGGTGTCGTATCCATTAGACGTGGGTAGGTCCATGGTAAAGTCCGCGGAAATGTTCTGCCAGGGACCTTCCAGAATAGGGTTAGGTAGTAGTTTGCCGGCTGGAGCGGCATTGGAAGGTTTCATCCGAGCACATCTTTCGCATCGGGAGCAATAGTCTTTAATGTCCATTCACATGCCTTGCCATGTATAGTAGCATGAGACTAACTCGTGAGTCTTCTCTGCACCACTGTGTCCGGCTAGGGTGTGTTATAATAATGAATATTTTCAAACTTTTTATCACATTTAAACTTCACTTTCCATATCACATGACCGTGAGAAACCATCACCTGACCTAGGTCCAGACTTAGTCATGTGACATGCCTCACCCTTTTAATCTCCGTCCCTTTCACACCTTATCTATTCCCACAATCGTTTCCGTTATCTTTACTCTCACGAACGCTTCTCTACTTTAACCATACATAGTAATCTCTCTCATGCATAGCCTGGTCCGTGCGCATTCTTGTAATCTATATAAAGTAGACACTTTGACGACTGGATCCCCAGTCTAATCCACTTTGTTCATCACCTATAGTCATTGCCTTGGCCTTTGATCATTGTAGGCTAGTGCTGTTCGGACACGACCCACATACCCTCTTCATCGAGCCAGGACTTGTGTAGCCTGCGAGACGTAAGATCTGAGCCGTGTGCTGTGTAGTGATTCCCACTCACAACACTTGGATTAGACTGTCATACACACTGCTCGGATCCCAGAGCTAAGGGAACGTCTGCAGTTATCACCACTTGACGGTGACGAGTAAAGCACTCGCCAAGCACTGTTCACATATGGTCGTCCGCCGTACAAATAAGGATAAAGTTGCTGTCGGGCATAGTGCACTAGCCCCCGTTATCAGTTGAGGTCTAACTGTTCGTGTGGTACTACGCTGGTGTACCCGGGTTCTTGTGATTACCCGTAACGTCACATCAGAGCGATAGTCAGGATCATCACGATTCTTCCTGACGTGCTTGCCAGCCAGATTTCAAGGAAAAGTTTTTAAGAGTTTTTGTCCCAGGTCACTGCGGTCACCAGGACACGTTTTTTTTATCAATACCGACGTAGGCTTCCCCAGAGTGCGGTTGGAAGATACCACACAGTAAGGAGCTGAAAGAAGATCAGGCAAGATTCCCGCCCAAAGGAGAAAGAAGGTCTACTGGGCCAATCCAGAAAAGAAACGATACACCTATTTCGGCTCCACTTTTGCCATCTACGGCATCCAACACTTCCGTCCCTACCTCCACCTGAAAACCTCCCTTCGCCCCAATTCCCGTTACTCCAAAAAGAAATAAGACATGTCGGGACCAGTAGATCTCGACGACCTTGTCCAGTGGTTGGCCGCGCTGAACGTGGACAAAGACAAGGCCAACATTACGAAGAAGATCGCCAACCCGGAGAAATGGGACGGTGACTGGGCCACCTTCCATTTATGGTGGATAAGGCTACGACTGTGGGTGGATGCCCAGTTGTGGAAGTCGGACAAGCTGCACTGTGTAGCTGTCCTGTCCAGGTTGGAAAAGAAGGCTGAGGGTTTCGCCCAGATTACCCTCGAGAAATACTACAACGCCGAGTTTGACGACGTCAAAAATGCTCAGGGCATTGTCACTGGGCAAAAAGGGGAGTCGGCTTGGCCCTCATGGGTCACCCTCCAAGGCGAAATCCGGTCCTATTTCAGGATCGACGTACTCGTGCACGAGTCATTAAGGAAACTCGAGGCGCTAAAACAGAATGGGCACCCAATTGACCTGTTCATCCAAAGGTTCGAGGTGCTGAAGAGGGAGGCGAACATCGAGGACTACCATGCCTTGACCCTCATCAAGAAAGCCGTAGACTTCAAAATCTACAAGCAGGCGCAACTCAATCCAAGGACCCTCATACTAGATTATGAGGACATAGTAAAAGAGTACCAGAGGATCGGACGATCGTTCGAGCAAATGCAGGTTGAAAGGGGACCGCCAATTAATGCTCGTTTCCAACCCCGACAACCCCCGCATCCTCAGTACCCCCCTCACCCGCCGACACATCTCCCCCCCCCACAGCAGTGACGGCCGCAGTTTATGCCGTACGGAACCCAACCCGGTCGAGGAGCACCAATGGAGATAGGTGTGCAGCAGGCTGCGCTAGCTCCTCGACCCAATACCTGGACTTGTTTCTTGTGTGGCTTGGCAGGCCACATTAAGCCAGACTGTCCAAAGAACCTGTACCGCCGCCCTCCCCGTCCCCCCCAACAACGCGCCCAGTATGTCTGGGATTACGACCAAGGCACTTATGTGCAAACGGCAGAAAACGAGTATGCCGGTTTTTATCAAGGCACCCAGACAGCGCAGCATTTCACGGGTCGTCCGCTTCCCATTCTCCCGGTTACTGCACCGGTACCGCAAGCAGAACATCGTGCCTTCATCTTGGAGGAGGCCAAAGCCTTTTACAAGGACAAATTTGAAGCCGAGGCCAAACACTGAGCGGCCAAAGCATTAAAAGGCAGCAGCAGGTGAACGATGAGGGTGTTCACTTGCAAGGACCGTTAGTTACTTGTACGGACAAAGATTTCCCTATCTCTACGCTTTCTTCTATACTCTGTAATATTTCCTCTAACTCTGTAAGAGCATCTCAATTGAGCGTGGCACCAGAGTATAATAAAAGTGTGCCTAATTCTCTTATAAAACAACAAAAAATATCGCGTATTTATAAACCCCTCGATTCAAAGGTCACTATGCATAGGGCAACGACATTGTCATTCGGTGGAGAGTTCTCACTTGAGACTGTCGTACATTGCCAGCAGAACGGCCAATGGGTACGCCACCAGTTCAAATCTCTCTTGGACTCGGGGGCTTCCCACACTTTTATTGATAAAGACTATGTTGCTCGGCACGGAATTCCTTTCTTCGCTTTAGACCAACCAATCAAGGTACATAACGCTGATGGATCAAACAGTGCTATAGGCCAAATCCAGCATGCTGTAACCTTGGTTGTGGAGGTCGAAGGACATTACGAAACTTTGGACGCATACATATCTAAATTAGGAACCCATCATATGATCATTGGGTATGACTGGCTTTACTGCCACAACCCTGAGATCGATTGGGAAAAACAAACCATTCATTTCCCACGTTGTACGCAATACTGTAAAATTATGGGACTCGGACCTACGAACTATAGCCTTACTCATATACATACCATAGAAGAAGGACTCAAAGAGCAGGTACCAGAAGCTTACCATGATTTTCTAGATGTCTTCTTGGAACAAGAGTCGACCAGAATGCCAACAAGGAAGCACTGGGACCATGCCATTGAGCTCAAACCGGACTTCATGCCGAAGAAGGGTCGAGTTATCCCCTTATCGGATGTCGAAATGGAAGAAGTACACGCCTTCATTGACAAGGAACTCAAGAAGGGCTACATCAAACCATCAAAATCTCCGCAAATGGCGCCGGTCTTCTTTATACCAAAAAAGGATGGTAAAAAACGTATGGTAATGGACTACAGATATTTAAACGAGGGCACCGTCAAAAACTCCTACCCTCTACCCCTGATCCCACAATTAATCGATCGGCTGAAAGACGCTGATATGTTCACTGCCCTTGACTTGTGTTGGGGGTATAACAATGTGCGGATAAAGGAAGGAGACAAGTGGAAGGGTGCCTTTGTCACTCCTATCGGGGCATACAAGCCCACCGTTATGTATTTCGGGATGACTAACTCATCTCCCACCTTCCAGCAAATGATGAACGACATATTTAATGACATGTATGCCGTGGTAATTATTTACATCGACGATTGTATGATATTTACGTTGAAAAAGTCCAAAGAGGAACACAAAGAGGTAGTAAAAGAGGTCCTTCTTCGCCTACAGGAGAATGACCTTTACGTAAAACCCTCGAAGTGCCACTTCTCTACAGACGAAGTAGACTTTCTCGGAATGGTTGTATCTAAAAAGGGGGTAACAATGCAGAAAGGAAAGGTCACCGGCATCATGGATTGGCCCGTGCCGACTCGACTCAAACAGCTGCAAGGCTTCCTTGGACTATGTAATTATTATCGACGTTTTATTGCAGGTTTCGCCGAGATTGCACGCCCCCTGAACAACCTTACCAAGAAAGACGTTCCATTCACGTGGGGTCCCGATCAACAGAAAGCATTCGAAGCCTTAAAAGAAAAATTCACATCAGCTCCACTTCTCGCATACCCTAACCACGATCAAGAAGTGCGAGTGGAGACCGATGCCTCGGACATTGCCATGGGAGCAGTGCTCTCTACATTATGCAAAGACAGTAATTGGAGGCCTATCGCCTTCATCTCTTATTCTTTTGATAGCACCGAGCGCAATTACCCTATTTATGATAAAGAATTACTTGCAGTCATTCGAGCGCTAGAAGAATGGCGTCACTATTTAATAGGCCACGAAGGATTCAAAATCTGGACCGACCACAAAAACTTAGAATATTGGAAGAAGCCACAAACCCTTAGTGGTCATCAAGCACACTGGCACGCACTTCTTCAAGAATTTAACTATCTTTTTGTTTATAAACCAGGTTCTTCCAATGGCCGGGCTGACGCTCTTTCTCGTCGTCCAGATCATGGCAACGCAGTACCGGACCATAATACAAATATTACAGTACTTCCTCCCTCTCTTTTCATTAATTCTGTCTCACTTTCTTTGGACTTCTTATCAGAGCTTGAAAGCGAATCGATTTCCCTAGGGGTCGACGCAATCAATGACTACCTCTTTGATTCTAATATGAACATTTTCAAAAATAACAAAAACAAAGTCTTTGTCCCCGAACCTTTACGTACACGTCTCCTTACATTATGCCATGACTCCCCAGTCTCGGGTCACGGCGGACATTCTAAAACTATTCACACTCTTACACGATATTTCTCGTGGCCTGGTGTCACTATGGACGTTAAAAAATATGTAGACAGCTGCCAAGTGTGCGCCCTCACGAAGGGTAAGCAAAAAGCACCGGCAGGAAAACTCATGCCCCTTCCCACTGCAAAGCATCCATGGGAAGACTTATCTATAGACTTTATTACGGGTTTACCTGAATCACATTCTTTTACCGCCATTTGCGTAGTCGTAGATCAATTTTCCAAAGAAGTGGTATTTATTCCTACCACAGACACTTGTTCTTCTTCGGACCTAGCCAAACTATTTAGAGATCACGTATGGTCCATTCATGGCCTACCCTCCACACTCGTTTCGGACAGAGGACCCCAGTTCGTCTCGGCCTTTACCAAGGAACTATGCAAGTTGCTCGGAATAGCCCAAAAGATCTCCACGGCCTACCACCCCCAGACGGATGGCCAGACAGAAAGAATCAATAGAGATCTCGAGCAATATCTTCGTGCGTACGTTGGAAAGAAGCAGAACGACTGGGCAGATTGGTTGAAGATGGCTCAATTCTCCCACAACAACACTGTAACATCAGCCACCGGTACTATCCCTTTCAACGTTACCAGAAACTACGCTCCACGCATGGGTTTCGAAGGGAAACTGGCAGGTTTTGCAGGAGAAATGGGCCATTCGCATAAGGAAATAGAAGCAGCGCTGGAACAGATCAGAGAGCGAATGATTGCTGCTTCAGAAAACAAAAGATCAGACGCTCCATCCTATTCTATTGGTCAGCAGGTCTGGCTTTCTACCAACAAACTCAACCTTCCGTACACGGCAAAGAAACTTACACAAAAATGGATCGGACCCTACGTCATCACCCACGTCCTTCCAAATGCCGTTACATTAAAACTCCCCAAAACCGTACGAATCCACCCTACGGTCAACATCTCGTACGTAAAACCATATCGGGAAACGTTACCAGGACAGCCCATAGTCCGTCCCGAAGCGATTGAAGTTGACCAAGAAGGGGAGGAACAATACGAGATTGAGTACATCGCTGCGTCAAGGATGAAGAACCGCAAACTAGAATACCTAGTTCACTGGAGAGGATACGATGAAACAGATCGTACATGGGAATCGGCCGACATAATCAATACAGCACCACTCGCAGTCGCCGAATTCCATAAGAAAAATCTGTCCGCTCCTCGAAAGCTCCGCGGTCTTTCCACAGCATCCTTCCAATCTTTATTCTATCCTTATGAAAACTTCACCAAAACTGCCTCAACCACGACTCACCTGGAATTCGAGTCATAAAAAGGGGGTAGTGTTATAATAATGAATATTTTCAAAACTTTTTATCGTGTTCAAACTTCATCCTTCTAATCACATGACCAGTACATGTGACCGTGAGAAACTATCACCTGACCTAGGTCTAGACTTAGTCACGTGACATGCCTCACCCTTTTAATCTCCATTTCTTTCACACCTTATCTATTCCCACAGTCATTTCCGTTATCTCTACTCTCACGAACGCTTCTTTACTTTACCTATACATAGTAATATCTCTCATGCACAGCCTGGTCCGTGCACACTTCTATAACCTATATAAAGTAGACACTTTGACGACTGAATCCCCAATCCACTTTGTTCACTACCAATAGTCATTGCCTTGGCCTCTGGTCATTGTAGGCTGGTATTGTTTGGATGCAACCCACATACCCTCATCCCCTGAGCCAGGACATGTGTAGCCTGCGAGATGTAAGATCTGAGCCGTGTGCTGTGTAGTGATTCCCACTCGCAACATAGAGTATCTGGGAATGATCGTAGGAAAGAATGGGGTCCACATGGACCCAACAAAACTCAAGGCCATTCAAGAATGGAAACTACCCATGAATGTGAAGGACATACGCTCTTTCATAGGCTTCTGCAACTTCTACTGGAAGTTCATCCCCTCCTTCTCCAACATTGCGCGTCCTTTACTGGACCTCATCAAGAGCACGACTGCTTGGTGTTGGGGTGAAACCCAGGAGAATGCCTTCCGAAAACTGCAATATACCTTCACACAAGAACCAGTCCTGGCCTTCCCCAATACAACACGACCCTTTACCCTCATGACCAATGCCTCGCTGGCTGCTTCAGGGGCAATCTTAATGCAATCCAATTCCAACAGGGACTTACACCCGTGTGGATACCTCTCTCAGACCTTCTCTCCGGCGGAGAGAAATTATGACATATATGACAGGGAACTTTTGGCTGTCATATGTGGATTGGAGGAGTGGAGACAATACTTGCTTGGGTCTCCACATCCCATGGTCGTTTTAACAGACCACAAAAACCTCACCTACTTCAAGGAACCTCAAAAGCTGTTATGACGACAGGCCAGGTGGCTCCTGTTCTTACAGGACTTCGATATGGAATACCAAGCACTCCCAGGCATGCAAATGGCACCAGCTGACGCACCATCACATCGTGATGAAATTGATACCTCCCAGGATAACGAAGATGTCCAGATCCTACCATCAAACGTCTTCAATCTTCAGATATGGGCAATTGACCTCGCCCTGTCCCAGAAGATCGGCGATTCCATGAGATCAGACCCCTTGGTGATCTCTGCACTCTATGTAATGGAAAAGGAAGAACCTCTTTTCGCCAGATCCTCTCCCACTAACTGGATCTTTTTGGAAGATCGCCTTTACTTTAATGGACGGTTATACATCCCAGGACCTGCACAGAAAGACCTCGTCACCTCCACCCATGAATCCCTTAAGGGAGGGCATGGTGGCCACCTCCATACGGTGGTGCTGCTCTCCAAGAATTATTGATGACCTGATCTCTCTATGTTTGTCCAGAAGTTCATCCAGGGCTGTGCTATATGCCAGTCTAATAAAGTCCAAACACACCCCATGGTTCCCCCGGTCACCCCATTAGCCTTTGAAGGATGCCGCCCATTCCAGAATCTTTTGGTGGATTTAATCACTGACCTGCCCCCAGTGGGGGATTTTGACTTGGTTATGGTCGTGGTCGACCATGGCCTTAGTAATGGGGTAATTCCCACCCCTTGCTTGAAAATGGTAGACACGGCTGGAATAGCTGTCTTTTCTTTGAAAAGGTCTTCCTGTGATACGGACTACATGACAAACTCGTGTCCGATCGAGGCCCACAGTTCACTTCAGCGTTTGCCAGAGAGTTAGGCAGACTGCTACAATACGACATAGCCCTATCCACAGCCTACTACCCACAGACAGATGGAGAAACCAAATGATACAATCAGGAATTAGAAACCTATCTATGGATCTTCTGTGAAGGACAACCCCACAAATGGCTGGAATTACTGCCTATGGCAGAATTTGCTCCCAACTCCGCCACTCATTCAGTTACCAGCAAATCCCCCTTCTCACCGATCCTCAGATATGAACCACGGTCTTACCTGCCTCTTGGACGTACCTTTCTCCCGGCTCTGGAACAAAGACTCTCAACCATGGAAGATGCTTGAAAAGAAGCAGAAGCCGCCCACATGCTGGTGCAACAATGAATGAAGGAGAGGACACACTCTTGCTTCAAACCATGGAAAATCAGAGACAAGATCTGGCTCGAAACCAGAAACCTTAAACTCCAGGTACCCTCGCAGAAACTCTCCCAGAAATGTACCAGTCCCTTTGAAATCACAAAGGTGGTATCGGCGGTAGCTTTCCAGCTTAAGCTACCTACCCAATGGAGAATCCACAATGTGTTCCATGCGTCCCTACTTTCCCCATACTAGGAAATGCCAGAACACAGACCTAACTTCACCTGACTCCCTCCAGAACAAATCAGAGCAGAAGAGTAATACAAAATCGAATCCATCATCAACCATCAGGGTTCGAAAGGTCGAAGGCAGTACCTCATACACTGGAAAGGATACACTGCTGCAAAGCGGACTTGGGAACCAGAATCCAATCTAGGGAACACCAAGACAATGCTAAAGGAGTATAAAAGCCGGCATAAACTCTGATGGAGTTCCAATGCCAAAGGAAGATCTCACCTCACTTCTTATCACTATCTCCTGCATGTCCACCGCCCTTATCCAAGCCAGACTCCAAGTATGTTACCCCAACCTCAACATTCCTAAGCACACCCAGGAATACCAGGGTTTTTGCCCTATAAACGGTTGCCCCTACCACTACTCTTGGTAGATGTCCCACGACAATGCTTTCCTTCCCCTTTCCAAACGCCTCCACCATCTCCTCCCATATGCCCAGCGCATTTACTATGCTGGACTCCTGGAGGACAGAGACTCCCTCGCCGCCCTTAGGTCCATTCATTCTTCCTCTGCAACCCCAGCATCACCTAGCTCATTGAGCTATTCGGGCTGTATGGTTCCCTTCAAACCATTCTCGCCCAGCCCCCCTGGAGTGAGACAGATACCCATCGCCCCAGAGAGACGCACCCAATGATGATCCTTCTGCAGATACGTGAGACCATCCTGGACTACCTCAATGACGAGGGGTTCAATTTCTCTGTTTCCCTCCTACCCTTCCGACACCTCGAATGCCATCTTGCCCCCATCCTCTTCTCCCTCACACAGGAAGAGCATACATTTTTCTTTGCCCCTTGTAACACCCCCACTCCCGTCCATTCAATTAGAGGACATCCCTCTGTCACCGAGCCCACAATGGAAGGTCTCCATAGAAGTCTTGGCCTTAACAGAGTTGATCAACTCCCTACAATGCCAATTAGATGACCAAATGGAAACAGTGTTGATACCAACACCCCCATCACTGACACCAGCTCCACCACCACCATCTGCAACAGCAGACCTCCCACCCCCATACCAACCCAGCCCATCCTCACTCCTGTCGAACGACCCCTTTCAGGTCCAACCAGATGCCTACGCCAACGAGGTGCCATGGTATTCTCAGCTGGCCTCCCCTCATGTCCACCACCTGCTTCCCCTGCCAACCCTATTCTCTCCTCATTGGGAGACTCTGCAGCGAGGAGCCCTCCAACTCCCTCCATTCCCATCGTTCAGTCCCAGAACCCCTTTGTTCACCCAAACAGCATACCTACAGTGGATGATCATCCCAATGCCGTGGACATATCCATCATCGCTACCCCCACCTCTCGAGATCCCACCCCCAGAAGGATATGCTACGAGTGCCACCAACCCAGGCACCTTCATACTGAATGTCCCCGATACCATTGCCCCTTTTGCTATGTGGTTGCTCCCGGACATCCACAATATCGTTGTCCCCAATGATGTTGTAGCACCTGTCACCAACTCAGGCACTCCTGGCAGGTCTGTCTCCGAAATGACCTCCCTGACGACTCATGGGACCTTTCCGACTACCTCGTCAACGATGGGGATAGAAGTTCTTGAGATGGAACCTCAAGACTATGAAGAGGGTAATGTTACAGTTAATGAGGGGGTACTACCTTTTTCCCTACCCACTCCACCACTTTCCCCGGGTCTCTGGGACAACCTGCTCTTCGACACTGGCACTTTCCCTTGGGATGGCAATCTCCATGTACCAGCACTGGACGACACTGCCTTCTAGGCAGTGTAGAGGCAGTGACCACTGCCATCATGGCTGTGCAAGG
>JBBPSM010000522.1:0-11789 GCA_038093595.1 Butyriboletus regius
TGCAGAACGCCAAGTGCCGATTCCCTTGTCATTGTCTTATACCAAGCTTACTTATATTGCAAAAGTTATAGTATGATACCCAATGTCTCCATGGGTTTGTCTGTGCTAATACCATTATCAATATCAATGTATCTTTATGTGTTGCACCAAATGTGTTTGAAGTGCTCCCGTAAATCCTATCTAAGAGCAGCCCGTCATAGGGCATATGCCTTCAGCCCCTCTCTCGGTGTAGGGTCATTCATTGTGATAAATGCTTGCCTCTTCATCCACTATATTGAATGCCAGCAAAAAAACTGTAAAATGTGACATTGTTCCTTGACCAGATACCAGACTTCTTCAGCCCAGGGGTCCACTCGAGCCCTGGTTTTACACCATTCAATCTGAATCGCTGGCTTATATCGTTAGACAAAGACATCAAATGGTATGGCAACTTCACACCATCCTGCAGGTCCTGCTCCTCATCTCTCACACCATCCTTGTAACTATACACTATTCATATCCATGAGAGTCTTCTGCGCCCTTTGCTCAACCTGTCCTCAGTGCCATTGGTCATTGAATGAATATCCCCATCCTCAAGAAACTGGAAGGTATTTTTCCAACTGACCTTCCTGAGTAGCAGAGATAATGCCAATAAAGCATGGTAAGTAGCTTGATATTTTGCAGCACTTGCATTTATCTTCACATCCACCGATTTGAGGCAGTTTCGGGCCTGAGTATTTGCGCCCTGTCCACGCAGGAACCTATCCTTGAATCGTAACATGTAAGCATGGGAATGCAGTCTCTGGCACAATTCTTCGATGGCGTCATAAGCCTGGCCAATATGAAGTTGTCATTTGAGTTCCTCTAGTTGGATGTTGCATGGGACCTGGCATTGGAGAGTTGATGGAAGCCAAAGACAAAAGGTTTCTGACTTATGGACTGTCTCAGAATCGAGGGAGATCTTGGCATGAAGAGAGGTGATGCAGGGAACATATAACATTTGAACACTGGTCCAGGCCTCAATGTACCTCATGAGAGAATTGCTCCACTGAAGCAGCTTTGCTTTCTGTTGATCTGTAGCATGCAGCCCAAGTTTTTCCATATCAACATGACGGCATCATCTTCAAAAATTAGCTAAAGTAAGATACAAATTTATTTTCAGTCACTTACTGTTGTTCTTCTAGATCGATCCCAGTACTGATAAGGACACTTGGTATGATATCAGCATGAACAGGCACTGCCTCCATTGTCAGTGAATTTGCCTCATCTCTGGCCAGCTGCAGGTGCACAGACACTTGTGTCATCGCTGATTGATTCTGACTTATATAGCATGAACTGATATACAGTATGATGACTCGACAAGAGGCATTACATACAGTTGGACTTGACCTCAAAAGGATTCAGTAGCGACCTATCTTTCTCCCAGGCCTCATAGTCCAGTTTCCATTTGGAAAGCTAAGCCCCATATTGTGTTGCAAGGGAATTCTCAAATTTATGGAGATCTTCCTGATGATCATTCTGTTTAGGAATGGCTTCTATAATTTTGTGAAGAATTTCTTCACCTATGCCATGTGAGGAGTTTATATTTGGAAGATGAATCATACTTGCTTATCCAATCCAATAACTTTCTTCCAGTTGCTATCTCCGATGACATTGTCAAGTGCATTGCACTGGTGATCAGGACCCATCTCCTTCGTACTTGACACCACTGCATTGAGGATTGACCAGCCTCATTCAGGTGCCTCTCCGTCAGTTCAGCCAGCACCTTTGATGAAATTAAAAGAATACTTCCATTGACACTCTGCAACATGTACAGGGAGATGAAATTTCAGGATAAAGGCATTCACCACCTTGTTCTTGTAAGCAAGATGCATCGGAAAGGGGAGAGTTTTCATCCGCTCCCATAGATGCAATGTCCATTGACATGCGATGTTATAAGACACATTTAAGACCTTTATGAGGATGCCCTTGAGTGCTGAAAAAAATAAGTAGTCCATATTGATGTATCTGAAGATCAATGTCAGTCAGGTCAGAGAACAATGTAAGGGATATGTAGCTTTTACCACTCTCCCTTTTGAAGGTCACCAATGCCACCAGCAAGCTTTATCTCATGCCGTGCACAACAGACACTACCTATGCTGGTTGCTGCGAGCCCTTTTGCAGCCTTTGTTTCTGCATTGTTTATGGCACCATGACTTGAGCACATGCTTTTCTGTATGATGTCACCTATGTCTGGGCCAATGGAAGATTGGAGTACAAACCTCTTGTTGAGTATCAGCATGTTCATGTAGATACAGCTTGTATGAGAGCTCCTCCACAAAGTAAGTCCAGCCACAGCTGAGGCTTGGGTCAACTTCATCATTTGATATTGCTCTTTGTTTCAAATGGAAATTTGCATCAATGGCAACAAAGAGTGCATAAAGCCACCTTGAAATATTAGTACACAAACAACTTGACTGCCAAAAACAGACACTCACTTCTTATCCTCTGGTGCCCTCTCCCAGTCATCAGGGAGATTTTTACCTGGCTGCGGGCAAGTAGGACATAGTATGGCACATTCTCCTTCTTGAGTGCATTCTGCACCTGCCAGATCATAACCACATCCAGACCTTTTTAGTAGCTTCAGGTGGTACCACTCATGCACTATCTGCCTAAATTGCTCATATTGATCCTGCGAGCAATACCACCTGAGTCAACAGTTACTTTAGTACCAACAGTAGTGAATACCTTTGGGAGAGATAATCCTGTGTTGTTGCTGTGGCGGGAAAGAGAATTATAGTAATGATATGCTGATACTTTGGATTCAAGCAAAAGAAGGTGGAATTTTTCTAAAAGACTGAACGTCGCAGCTGTGCATGGCTGGTGGGTACTTGCAGAAAATACCCGATGCTGCAAGAGCTGTTGGACAGGTGTATCCATGGATTCACAACCACAAAATCGGAGCGCTATAGAATGTATGCCATTGTTGTCGAGGATGACAAAGTCGTTGGAGTAGGGAATTTTTGGGACATAGCATGGCTTCCCAATGGAAGTTGAATTATGAGCCCAAGCTCATTGAGTGGCCTTCTAATCCAGTACTTGCCCATCCATTCCTAGGGATTCAAGTTTGAGTATTGGATGTGAAAACAATGAGTTTTGTCTGCAGAATTGAAACTCACTTTGACTAAGTGGACAGGTTGGCTTGCATGTCTCAACAAGATGCACTCTTTGCAACATATATCAAGTACTAGACAGTCGTCACAGTGGTACATTGCAGGTTCCGTCTTGCAGCTTGTACACGTCATAATACCACCTCATTCCTCCAAGCAAATCAGTTCATGGAGGAAGTTGTCCCGATCCTCTACCATCCAGGTGAGGAGAGGTGTGTTCTTGAACATGCACATGAGATTATCTAAGTAATAGAAAATAATCATGCTCATTGAGGCAGTATGTGGTTGCTGATCATCATTGCCAGAACTATCCAAAACTGAGAGGTCAACACCAGCTGGAAAATCATCAATGCAGGTAGGAATTTCCTGAGAATATGATGGACCAGGCGCTTGGGTGGAGTTGGGGGTCGATGATTCAGAAACCACTTTGTCCTTTGTCTTTGTGGCCTTGTATCTTTTTTTTGCTACATAAAGTGTCCCTGATATGTCAAACTGTATTTTCAGGTGATGTCCTGTAGGAGTGGTTCTAGAATCATGGTGTATTTTAAAACTCTTGACACATTTGAACTGCAATGCAGTGGTATGTAGTACTTCACGATTGATAATCTCAGACATGTTATCTTGGTTGCCAGACTTATCAAGACTTAATATGGTTGAGTCATACACTGGACTCACTCTTATCTGCAGGTTGCTTGGTGGCATTCCCTTCAGCAATGGCCATGATTATCACATCCAATACATCAAGAAAAAAAATCAAAGGTAATCTGTGCCATTCATGATTTTTTAGGTTTGCTTCTCTGTATCCAAGCCACTATCTCTGTGTTCCTAGCCTGACTTCGAGCAAAGCCAGTTACCTCTGAAAATGATCACCAATTGGCTTCCAGTTCCCTGCTGTCAGTGGTCTATGTTGAACTTGGATGCAGATTGCAAAAGTTAAAAAAGTGGCCATTATTCCTGGTGGATGTTTCATTACCAGCCATGCCAAGCTTTCAATTGCAGAGTGGCTCAAAACTGGTCTCTCATTCTGAGGTTCTCACCATTGGCTGTGAGCTTTGAGTCGAAACTATCACTTTGGTTTGACAAGTCTTACATTCAATAGCTTTCCTTGCTCACATTCATCGTGCTAACATTCTGATTGAACAAGCCAACCCGCTTGTTGCTGCAATCCACTTGCATGCAATGAATTTCATCACTGAACAATCAGCAATGTTGTCCAATCCAGGTAATTTCTCCAAGTCCCTGAGTGTTCTGACCATTGTCCACTCATTGACATCTCTACTAGCCCAGCATCCTGTTATTCTTCCAAGTGATGTGAACGTTGTAGTCCCAAGTAACCATGAAGTTTCCCGATACAATGGATTTGTATATGTTCATCCAGCTGAAATGAGCAGTGGTCCATTCTATGTGATTACACATGGTAGGTTGGTGGGTGTCATCTTCAATTGGTAAGTTTATCGTATGACAATTCTAATGTATAAATCTAACTGGTTCTTAGGATTAATGCTGCACCTCTTGTCGTTCGTGTTACAGGTGCTATATACACGAAAGTCATGTCAGTCAAGAGGGCATGCCAACTCTTGCTAGATGCTATTGATGACAGTGCTGTCCTATACATCAAGTAATATATATTATCATTGCCGCTGCTTGTACCACACCACATTCCAATGAGTTTTGCAATACCACAGTCATGGCACATTCCTATCAGGAACGTAGCAACAGTCTCACTTCGAAGTCTGCCACAAAGTTGATTGAATTCTCTTCCATGCTAGTGCATCAGACATGTCTATTGTGATGGAGTTATTTTTAAGTAGTATTCCACCAGAGATTCTACTATTTGCAATGTGGCCTAAACAGAACGCCAGAGTACTAACCAGTGACACTGCAAGCAGAGGGAAGTGCAATGGGTTCAATGTGGGTTTGACATTTGGTAGCAGAAACTAATGCTGGAATCATTATACAGTGGGTTGGGAATTTGGGAGCTAGAGATGAAAGTGAGCGAGTATGAACATACCAAATATACATACAAGTGTGGGATCATTTTTTAGTATGTGTGTCTGCAACCCTGTTGGATGATATGGTCTGGAACTTGTGAGCATAGCTGAATTTACCTGGATTGGATAAGTATATCATATGAGTGGCCATCAGACATCCACTCACTAGGTAGTGAAAGTGTCATCTGCCATGTGCAGTGAGCAAATCTATGTGTGCAAGTAAATCTCCTATAGTAGTGTCAATTCTCCCCAGAGATGGCACTAAATGTTTGTACTGCCACTTCATTAGAACCATACTTCTCCCATTTCTGTGTCCAACTAGCCCTCATGGATTGACCAAAATTGCATCTGACACCAGAGGAGAGAGTCCACACAGCTTATTCTTATTGGCAAAAGTACTACAGTACATGAAGTAAGTTTCACACTGGTTCAAGTTTCCAAGCATGCTGCTTGGCCATCATGGGTGACACTCAACCTGCTTACACTATGTCCAGAAATCAAGAAACCATCAACAAGAAGTTGTCAGAGAAATATAAGCAGAAGAAAGCACTTGAATGTGAACACAAGTAAGTTGTCCTACTTAATGCTGCATTCGCCTTATCAACAGATGAACCTAGACTGAAATCGTCACCCCAGCTCATGGGTGAACCCACTTCAAAAAGCAGTGTGCTAGTCTATTGGTGAGCATAAACAAGGAGCTAAATTCATAGAGTAATGTCTTAGAGTATAACCAAAGTGGTGAGCGACCAAGGCACACTAGGGACAATGACACTATTGCCCATCACCTGTATGGGCAAGTTCACACATTTGCTCATGCTGAGTTACAACTCACATGCTAACAATGTACATGTACCATAGGACTCCCATGGCCCAACTACAAGACTCAGAGTCCAATATTAAATCTGCCCTTGAAAGTATAATTGGAGGTTCTTCTTGTGTGCACATGATGGCCCTCTGTGAGGGTTTCCTCATCTCAGGGCACTATATGGAAATCAATAATACCCTTTCTGGTGTTGAAGAGCTTCATAGGCATATGCAGAAGTTGGTTTCCAAGAAGTGGATACCTGCCTCAAGCACTGTACCAGAGAGTCCACTCTTCAAGGCCATCCATGCTGTCGTCTGGGCCTTAGAAGACCTTTTGCTGAGTATCATGGAGGGTGTGGATGTAAAGAAGCTTGCACACAGGAAGACCAATATAATTGTGGCTAATGATTCAATGTCGAATATCAGTCCTATGGTGCGAGCCTCGTGTCAATCAATTTAATAAATATGAATTGATGCTTTTAGATTTTCAGTATTTGTCATGATGTGTCCATACATGTTTATTCCAACACATGATATCCATCTTGACATGTCAAGATTGTTTATTCTGATGCACCTAGTACAGGTCGTGTTTTTGCTCTTAAGTGTACATGTTCAATCTTGACACATCCTTATTGATTTCATTTCCCAACGCTTAACCAGTGACATGATCCAGTGCTCAACTCTCATCATATCTCGCATTGCAAACACGCGCCTGTCCCTCACCCCATTCACACCCCACCCACTACTTCCTGTCACTTGCTGCAGACTTTCCTGAGTATCTGTCTCAACACATCCATTCCAATGCATGGTATCTGTCTTGATACATCAACATTGTTTATTCTGATGCACCTACTAGTCGTGTCTCTACTCTTAAGTGTATGTGTATCTGTCTTTGACATATCCTCATTGATTTGTTCCAACATGCCTACTAGCTGTGTCCCCCCATGTTTAAGCATATCTCACATTGCAAACATGTGCCTGTCCCTTACCTGAAAGGAATGCCAAAGAAACCAAAGACAAAACCTAAACCTGATATCTCAAGCGTTGCCAACCAAGGCAATGTGTGAGAGAGAGAAAGGCAATTTCAAGACTAAGGAATACAAGTGTTAACTACTAACTACTTATATAGGCTTATCCTTGGTGCACGGACCATGCTATGCTATGACGTTGTAGGGTACAGAGTATGACATCACAGGAACAAGGGGAATGTTAGTCCAATAGCAAAAGAGGTGTAGATGGAATGAGATGCGCGTACTAAGCACATGTAAGTGAAATGGTAGTCCAGAGCACATGAGGCGCGGCTACATTGTGAAAGGTTAATAGATTAGAATGGAAAGATAAAATGAGAGAAGAATGGAAGTGCGAGAGGCGCTGCATAAATGATCCGTTAGATCAGGTATTGAGATGAGATCATATCGGGGGATAGATCCTATCTTGGACAAGGGATCGTGAGATCTGATGGGTTAATCTAGCGTAAGCTTGATTAGTACTTGGGACGTAAGCGTAATGGTGTAACCCATTAGTGAAGCGTTGGGGGAACATGAGTTAGAGTCATCACGAGACTAGAGCAGTGCAAAGCAGCACGCCCAGTGCAGTTTATAGGCATGCGGGCCTTGTACACAGTTTAAGGTCATGTGGTGGACCGGAGATAGCCGTAAGGCTACTTGTTATTGTATGGTGGCAGATACGATAGGTAAGGGGTATAGTATCGGAGGAGTACTATGGATAATGTTGCATTGGTATGGCAGATGCAACTAGTAGGATGAGGATACAAGTAGTAGGTAGTGGGTGATATGGATGTGGTATCGCTTAGGGATTAGATGGGGTATTCGTATGTAGGATAGGATGGAGGTTAGTAGGAGGGGGAATATGATGATATAGGAGATGTCATATGGGGGCATATACGACTAGACATTGGGGGATTGTGATATAGGAAACTAGGTATCATAGGATGGCGATTATGATGAGTAGTTAGGGAATGGGCGAAGGATAGCAAGTAGATCGTAGGGGGTAGGCTACGAGAGGTAACTTGGGGATTCGGAAGGTGTGTGGTAGCATAGGGTGGAGGCTACGCTGAGGGACTATGGTAGAGGTAGTGCGAAAGTGTAGGAAGGAATAGAATAAATATCATGGGTAGCATGAGTGATCGTTTCATTACCCCACTCACTACTTCCTGTCACTTGTGGCAGACTTTTCTGAGTATCTGTCTCGACACGTCCATTCTGATGTGTGGTATCTGTCTTGATGTGGACGCACCTCTAGTCATGTTTCCACTCTTAAGTGTACATGTATTCATTTTGACACGTCCTTGTCAATTCATTCCAACATGCCTACTAGCTGTGTCCCCCCATGTTTAAGTGCACGTGTCATTGCCATTGTGCCCCAATGCTTAATCGGTGATACAACCCAGTGCTCCACAGCCTCCACTCTCGTCGCATCTCACATTGCAAACACATGCTTGTCCCTCACCCTACTTACTCGAAAGTATGTCACTAGAGATCTTGCTTACATTCAGACACTAATTACTGTTAGATGCCGGTCGAATGAACTACGAATAAACAGAAAGCTTTCCTCCAGGAGGAGCTTATCATGTTCAAGCGAATTGGTGGCCGACGATACACAAAGCAATGGTCAATCCTATTCCAGAAATGGTTTCAGCGGTGGCCAGAGCATTCATGCGTGCTGCCTGATGTGTCAGTGGATGCCGTCCTGACTAAAGAACAAGAGGACGACCTTAAGACAGCTATTCTCCAGTGCCAGCAGTGACTTCGCCATTGGATGCATTGGCATGCAGGAGCTGGACAGAACCATTTGGTCAATAACAAGGCTGTGAAGATCATCAGCGACCTCCTCAAGCCAAAGACGCATGTGAAAAAACCATGTGAGGTATACTCAAAGGTTTTCTTTAAGACATGTATCCAACTGGTGATTGGAACTGGAATGTCTATCGTCAACATCAATAAGAAATTTTGGGCAAAATGAAGAAGCGAAGAGGAGGAGGACCAAGAGCAGAGAGACAGAATGGGAGGAATCTGAGGAGCCTGACCTGGATACTGACAACTCTGTGTCACAGAAGGATCCAGTCATACTCCACAGGTAAGGCTGTCTCCCCACTACTAACATCATACGTCCTGACAATCACTGTAGTAATATCCAACAATGCGGTACTGCTCTCCAATGCATCTTAGAACATCTTGGAAACCAGACCAGGTGGAAGTTCACCATTTTGATGAGAGGTCCTAACCCTATGGATCCTGAAAGTGGAAATATTATTACAAGGTCAGGCTGGCATACAGTGAACTATTTAATATCTTGACTCACCCGCAATCTCTGACGGTTTACACACCAGGAAAACGAATGACGGTCAGGACTTTGCTGACATCTACACTAGCTTCAACACCAATGTGGTGGAGGCATATGGCAAATTCTTGGCAGAGGTATTCAGTAAGTCAGGCCTGACATAGGATCGAGGAGCATTCACCCACCACCCACAACTACACACAGAGTCAACTCCCATTGCCTTGAATGACAACAATACTGCTGACAAGGCCTGTGAGGAAAGGGCACAAGATGGAGATGGCGATGAGGAAAAAGACGAACCCGATGAGGATGAGGACAACAATGCTGATCTTAGAGGAGGTGGTGATGAAGGCAGTATGCCAAGTGGAGATGGAGATGATGACAACAATGACAATGACGAGGGGAGAGGGGATAATGACAGGGATGAGAACATGGAAGCAGGAAGTATTTATAACAAATCCCTGGTGCCTTGCAAGCTCGGACTTGCAATCCCTTCCTACAACTTCATCTGCCGAGGACAGACTTGCAACACTTTCAGGTTCACCACTGCATCTTGCAATACCTTTGGCACCTCTCACTCTGTTGAATCCTGCAATACTCACCACCTCACCCCATCCTACAACACCGCCTGCCAAGAATAGTCTTGCCTCTCCCCATCCTGCAACTTCACCTGTTGGGGACAATCTTGCAACACCTACAGCTCCGTCAAGTCTGAAAACACTCCCCTCAGCAAATCTTGCAAATCTTCAATACTCTGTACTGCCTCTTGATTGCTACAATGGCGCTATCTTCCCAAACACTACTCTGTGCAGCAGCACCTCAATGTTACAAGGTCTGAACCACTTTGGACCTAGTTCCTGGGGAACCCCAGCCCCAGGCACATTTACAGACCTCCTGAACGGAAACAACTTTTCATTCTCTGACCCAGTATTTGATGGCACCTGGAATGACCCATACCTATCTTTGCCACTTCCTGCAAACTCATCACACTCAAACACCTGGCCCAAGTTCAACTTTCCTCAGTATGGAGGATTGGGTGACATGGACAGTGGGTTTAATGAATGCACTCCTAACCTGTACAACATTAGTGGCATTGCAGATGCTCATGGCCATCCCAGCTTCTTGTCATACACAGCGACTCCAGCATCGGTGCGAAATACCGAACCTTCATTTACATCACAGTTGCCGAGCCCTCCTATGCCTGCACCGCTAGCAATGCCACCATTGCATCAACCCCTTGCCAATGTTGTGGTACAACCAGCACCCATCCTCCCTCCAACTCAGCATGGTATGATCAATTTGCAATAGACCAAGACTGCTGTTGCAGAGGTAAACACCAATGGTGCAGCTGCATCCTTGCTCAGGCATTCGAAGTGAAAGCCTGTGCCTTCCCAGTGTGCAGCACAAGACAGCTACATTGGAAAAGAGAATCATGTTCCTCCGCCAGCCAGTGAGGGGATGAAGGGAAAGGAGAAGAAATGGGGGAGACAAACTGAGTCAGACAGCAATGCACCCATCCAAAAAAATGCAAAGAAGGGGAAATGGGGGAGAGACAATGAGCTGCATGCCAATGACGCAGCACTGAAGAGCAAGTCATTGATTGTCCTTTCAAATAAAACTGTGAACTTACTTGAACTCTAGACAACAAAAAGTCACAAAGGGAGATTAGGATTAGTTGAGTGATTGTGTTCATCATGGTGCTCTGATTTGATTGAAGTACATATGTGTTTTCTCTATATGCCAGTGAGATTACTTACATAAAGTGTTGGTCCGTTTCCATTTGCAAAACATGCAGAAGACCACTGGCAGTGGAACAACCAGACTTTGTGTTGCAAAAAGTAACCTAATGGTATAGACAGAAGTATACAGGGAACATATGCTACCATGTACAAGAAATTATACTGTGTTGAAAGAAGGCAGAGGATAATGGCAGATGTGGCGTGTGATGTCTTGCAAGAAGTGGAGGAAGGATATGATAAATTGTGAAAAACAAGGTGCGATAGGGATGGATGCAGGTGGCAGGATGTATTGCAAGTGCGATGTTGGCGATGTATTGCAAGAGCAGCAGATGACATAGAGTTTGCAAGGGGAATGAGTGACATTGCAAGAGCACAGGGAGGGGGGAATAAAAGGGATGCAGACAGCAATGTATTGCAAGAGCAGCAGATGACATAGCGCAAGAGGGTGGCAGGTGGAATTTTGCAAGACTCAGCATAATATACTATTGCAAGTGTGGGGGAGGCCATATTGCAAAAGCATGGGGAGGAGGAATAAGAGGGGGTGTGGCCAGTGGTATATTACAAAAGTGGTTGACAATGTGATGCAAGAGGGGCCAAGACAGCCAATATTTTGCAAGACTCGGTGCAACTTGAAAATATTGCAGGGGGAATAGGCAACATATACAGAGAAGGCCATATTGCAAGAGCATGGGGAGGGGGAATAAGAGGGTGTGGCCAGCAATATATTGCAAGAGCGATGGATGACATAGCATGAGACCATGATGTGGCAGGCGACATTTTGCAAGAAGACTCAGTGCAGTAACATGTTGCAAGTGGGGGGGGATATT
>JBBPSM010000523.1:0-11708 GCA_038093595.1 Butyriboletus regius
TTCTGCGATGTAATCGCCGAAAAGATCGTCCATGAAGGCCTGGAACGTTGCTGGGGAGTTACACATCCCAAAGAACATCACGTTTGGTTCGAATAAGCCGAGCGGGGTGAGGAAAGCGGCCTTCCAGCGATCTTCCGGTTTAATTAGTACGTTGTTATAGCCCCATCGTACGTCGAATTTCGTAAAGATCGACGATCCCTTTAACTTGTCGACTAGGTCGGAGATTAAGGGGAGAGGGTAAGCATTCTTGATGGTGTGGCTATTCAGGTACCGGTAGTCCTGGCAGGGTCGGAGCTTCCCGTCCTTCTTTTGGACAAAAAAGAAGGGGGCGGCTTGGGGAGATTTGGATGGGGAGATCTTTCCAGTCTCCAGATGTTCTTTGATGAACTCCTTGCAGGCTTCTTGTTCCGCAGGGTTCAGAGGGTAGGCTTTAGCTTGTTTTGGAACGAACGAGTCTTTAAGCTCGATGGTGTGATTGTATGGTTGGGAGGGGGGTAATTTTGTGTTCGTCTTCTCCGCGAAGACGTCTTTATAAGTTTCGAAGGCTTTCGGGAGTGAAACCTTTGCCTTGTGTGCCTGTTGAGCAATGGCCATTGAGAGAGTAGCTCTCCTGAGCATACAGTCCGGCCCTATTCCTCCGTGCGCATTGATGAACCCTGCTCATTGCATGGGTTCCCAGGACCGAGTCGCCAGATGGATCTTGTCCTCTACGTGGGCCATTTCGTCGTGGCCTAGATACCTCAGTAGGTATCTCTGTTCGATGGTACCAGGGGTGTCCCCTGTCGTGTACTGATAGTGCGACAGTGCTATTGTTACCCGTCCACTCTTCCAGTCAATTTCCGGGTTGATGGCCCGCAGCTAAGGGAGTCCTAGGATGATATCATCCTTGCCGCATTCCAGGACTAGGAGGTCCCGCCGCTCCAATAGTCCACCATAGTCCAAGACGATCGTCGTCTTGAACCAAATCTGTCCAGACTGATTCTGGGTACCGTCCACGTTCCATGCTTGGATTGGATGTTCCAATTCGCGGACCAGTAGTTGTAACCATGCCACCAGTTTCCTTGAGATGAAACAACCGGTGACTCCACTGTCGAGAAGCGCATTTTTGCCAACAAATTTCCCTGGTTTCCGGATCTTTAGAGGGATACGAATAGAATTGCTCTTAGATCTGGAAATAAATACAGGGGCTATCGTGTAGGAGGAAGGTAACGTTGGTTTACCCCCTCCATTTAAAAATGTGATTCAGTGGAAAGAGATGCGGGAAAGATGGGATCTAGTGAGCACTCATTGATAGCCTCATCCCATTCGTTTGCAGCCTGTTCATCTGACTCCATATCCATGTCCAGTGGGTCTCCATGTTCATCAAGCCTGGTGTCAAAGCTTTGATGCAACGTCCGAAGGACTGTGTCCTTCCCCTTGTTCTTGACAAGACTGGCTATGTACCTGTCTAAGGGTTCTGATGGGCTGCCCCCATCACGCATGTGTGGAACTGCCCCAAGCGGTTTCTCGGTGGTGGTGGTGGTGACAGTTTGGGTGTAAGCCATCGAGGGTTTCTTCTTGTGGTTGTTAGGCACATACCCTGAATGGTTTCTGGTGGAGCACCCCGTCTTCTGGCAGACAAAGCACCTATTCTCTCGCATTAAGCGAGCACAAATGGGGGGATCTAGGGTGAGTTGGTCGATGTCCATGGCGTTTGGATCCCTGGAACTCCTTCCTCCTCCATAATGTGTGGAGGTCCCTCGTTGGATTGCTCTCATTCTCTGGAACCCTGTTTCGATGGCAGATGCCTTGTCGTAGATCTGCTCGATTGAGGTGGCGGTATCCAGAATTCTGCAATTGACAAGTTGTTGAAGGATTCGTGGATCCACAGCATGGAGGAACCACTTGGCAATAGTTGACATCTCCGTTGCTCCCATTCGTACGGCAAGGAGGGCGAAGCGAGATAGGAAGTTGTT
Source organism: Butyriboletus regius (assembly GCA_038093595.1). Lineage (NCBI taxonomy): Eukaryota > Fungi > Basidiomycota > Agaricomycetes > Boletales > Boletaceae > Butyriboletus > Butyriboletus regius. The sequence continues at coordinate 1,956 of JBBPSM010000523.1, forward strand.
GAACGACGACCTTTCTTGAGTCATGTTTGAGATCTCGGCTTTGGCCATATCTTTCGAGTTGTGGGGGGAGAAGGTTGTCATGAATGCCTCCTTTATCTTCATGTAGGTCTTTTCTCCATTCGGCACAGCTGCATCAGCAAGCTTCATGTGCCAGGCCTCTGCAAAGGCCTTTCCTTGGCTCTTGGACATCCTGTTCAAGAGTGTGTACCGCTTGGCGTTCTCGTCATATTGTGTATGGAGCAAGAAGTACGCCTCCATAGCGAAGAGCCATCGCCTGGCGTCTTCTGTGTTTCCACTAAACTCCTCAGGGAGTGCAGCTTTAATCTCGGGCATGTCTTCATTGTCGGAATCTAAATCCTGTTGGGTCCTTCTAGTGACGCCGCTGAGGTCCACTGGCTGGGTTGTATCTCCGGTAAAGATCTCTTCCTCATCGGATGGTGGGTCTATGGCAATCGGTTCCAATTGCGGCAGATGGGAAGGTTCTACCGATGGGGTCACGGAGTGCGAGTGGAGAGCACCTGGAAAACCTGGTGATCTGGACGGCGGGGGAGTTGGACGGGCAGCTGGGTTGGGGAAGTGAGATGACCCTGGGATTCTCCTTGATGAAGACGTTTCAGAATGTGGGGTAGAAGCACGTGTTGGAGTGACTTCGTCTTCCGAGTCAGACCCTAAAAGGGCTGAGAGATTGATGTGGTGGATGGTTTCGACCTGGGGTGACTACCTCTGTAGTCATCATCCGAACCTTCGGTTGAAGATGGATTACGAAGGCACGATGGCACTTCGCAGTTTAAAACCTTGATCTTTTGTTATGCCGACTAAGCGTGCGTAACAAGTGACATGACCATGTTCCGTTCCCTACCACAGGCGATGTGGTCAAACACGTCTCTTCCTCTATACGGCTGAAACCTAGTCTAGGATGGAGAGTCCTAGCACTCTAACAGCAGAGGGATCGGCAGAACCTAGCCTAGGCACAAGGGGCCTAGTGCTCTAGTGTCGATGACGATGCTCTTGTGGCGAACTGCCCCGACGGTGTTGGCGTTCTGCGGACAAGCAGCAAAAAGGGGCGCTGATGATCAAGAAGATCAGAAGCGCAATGGCAGAGATGACTTCAACTCTAAGGGTGTGAGGCAGTAGAGCGAAGCAAGCGGAACGGGTGATTACACGGTATATTGTGTAGATCAAGGTTAGAGTTACATGGGTGGTAAGAAGCCTCTATATATAGGGTTTTAGGTAATTCAGGGGAGGCTTCTTGAGACCATAAATAGGCATACTGTAATCGGCCAAGATGGGATCAGGGGGGAATAGGAAATACGAGGCTATGCACGAGAGAGTACAGCCGAGAAGGAATCGTCTGAAAGAAATACAAATAAGAAAGGAGAGATCCACACCACTGCCTTGTGCAGCCATGATGGCAGTGGTCATAGCCTCACACTGCCTAGAAGGCAGTGTCGTCCAGTGCCGGTGAAGGAAGATTGCCGTTCCAGAGGAGATTGCCGGAGTCGAAGAGTAGGTCGTCCCATAGACCCGGAGTGAGGGGTGGAGTGGGTAGGGAAAAAGGTAGTACCCCCTCATTATCCGTAACAATGCGTGTACTAAGCGCATGTAAGTGAAAGAGTAGTCCAGAGCGCATGAGGCGCAGCTACATTGTGAAAGGTTAATAGATTAGAATGGAAAGATAAAATGAAAGAAGACTGGAAGTACAAGAGGCGCTGCATAAATGATCTGTTAGATTGGGTATCGAGATAAGATCGCATCGGAGGATGGATCCTATCTTGGACAAGGGATCGTAAGATCCGATGGTGTAATCTAGCATAAGCTTGATTAGTACTTGGGACGTAATGGTGTGAGCCATTAGCGAATTGTCAGGGGAACATGAGTTAGAGTTGTCATGAGACTAGAGCAGCGCAAAGCAGCACGCCCGATGCAGTTTATAGGCATGCGGGCCTGTACACAGTTTAGGGTCATGTGATGGACCGGGGATAGCTGTGGGGCTACTTGTTATCATATGGTGGCAGATACGATAGGTGGTGGGGTATAGTATCGGAGGAGTACTATGTGTAGTGTTGCATTGGTATGGCGGATGCAACTAGTTGTTGCGAGTGGGAATCACTACACAGCACATGGCTCAGATCTTACGTCTTGCAGGCTACACGTGTCCTGGCTCAGAGGAGGAGGGTATGTGGGTCGCGTCCGAACAACACCAGCCTACAATGACCAAAGGTCAAGGCAATGACTATCGGTGGTGAACAAAGTGGATTAGACTGGGAATCCAGTTGTCAAAGTGTCTACTTTATATAGGTTACAGAAGTGCGCACGGACCAGGCTGTGCGTGAGAGATATTACTATGTATGGGTAAAGTAAAGAAGCGTTAGTAAGAGTAGAGATGACGGAAATGACTGTGGGAATAGATAAGGTGTGAAGAAACGGAGATTAAAAGGGTGAGGCATGTCACATGACTAAGTCTAGACCTAGGTCAGGTGATAGTTTCTCACGGTCACATGCACTGGTCACGTGATTAGAAAGATGAAGTTGGAACGCAATAAAAAGTTTGAAAATATTCATTATTATAACACTACCCCCTTTTTATGACTCGAATTCCAGGCGAGTCGTGGTTGGGGCAGTTTTGGTGAAGGTTTCATAAGGATAGAATAAAGAATCGAAGGACGCTGTGGAAAGGCCACGGAGTTTTCGAGGAGCGGATGGATTTTTCTTATGAAAGTCGGCGACTGCAAGTGGTGCTGTATTAATGATGTTGGCTGATTCCCATGTACGATCTGTTTCATCGTATCCTCTCCAGTGGACTAAGTATTCTCACTTGCGGCCCTTCATTCTAGACATGGCGACGTATTCAACCTCGTATTGTTCCTCCCCTTCCTGGTCAACTTCTATTGCTTCGGGACGGACTATGGGCTGTCCTGGTAGCGTTTCCTGATATGGTTTTACACGTGAGATGTTGACCGTAGGGTGAATTTGTACGGTTTTGGGGAGTCTTAATGTAACGGCATTTGGAAGGACATGGGTGATGACATAGGGTGCAATCCATTTTTGTGTAAGTTTCTTTGCCGTGTACAGGAGGTTGAGTTTGTCGGTAGAAAGCCAGACCTGCTGACCGATAGAATAAAGTGGAGCGTCTGATCTTTTATTTTCTGAAGCAGCGATCATTCGCTCTCTGGTATGTTCCAGCACTGCCTCTATTTCCTTATGCGAACGGCCCATTTCTCCTGCAAAGCCTGCTAGCTTCCCTTTGAAACCCATGCGTGGAGCATAGTTTCTGGTAACATTGAAGGGGATAGTACCGGTGGCTGAGGTTACAGTGTTGTTGTGGGAGAATTGAGCCATTTTCAACCAATCTGCCCAGTCGTTCTGCTTCTTCCCAACGTACACACGAAGATATTGCTCAAGATCTCTATTGATTCTTTCTGTTTGGCCGTCCGTCTGGGGGTGGTAGGCTGTGGAGATCTTCTGAGCAACGTGCATAGTTCCTTGGTAAATGCGGAGACAAACTGGGGTCCTCTGTCCGAAACAAGTGTGGAGGGTAGGCCATGAATAGACCATACGTGATCTCCAAATAGTTTGGCAAGGTCCGAAGACGAGCAAGTGTCCGTGGTAGGAATAAATACCACTTCTTTGGAAAATCGATCTATGACTACGCAAATAGCGGTGAAAGAGCGTGATTCGGGTAAACCCGTGATGAAATCTACGAATAAATCTTCCCATGGATGCTTAGCAGCGGGAAGGGGCATAAGTTTTCCTGCCGGTGCTTTTTGCTTACCCTTCGTGAGGGCGCACACTTGGCAGCTGTCTACATATTTTTTGACGTCCATAGTGACACCAGGCCACGAAAAGCATCGTGTAAGAGTATGAATAGTTTTAGAATGTCCACCGTGACCCGAGACTGGGGAGTCATGGCATAAAGTTAAAAGACGTGTATGTAATGGTTCAGGGACAAAGACTTTGTTTTTGTTATTTTTGAAAATATTCATATTATGATCAAAGAGGTAGTCATTGATTGCATCGACTCCTAGGGAAATCGATTCGCTTTCAAGCTCCGATAAGAAGTCCGAAGAAAGTGAGACGGAATTAATGAAAAGAGAGGGAGGAAGTACTGTAATATTTGTATTATGGTCCGGTACTACGTCGCCATGATCTGGTCGACGAGAAAGAGCGTCAGCCCGGCCATTAGAAGATCCTGGTTTATAGACGAAAAGATAATTAAATTCTTGAAGAAGCGCGTGCCAGCGTGCTTGACGACCACTAAGGGTTTGTGGCTTCTTCCAATATTCTAGGTTTTTGTGGTCGGTCCAGATTTCGAATCCTTCGCGGCCTATTAAATAATGATGCCATTCTTCAAGCGCCCCAATGACTGCTAGTAGTTCCTTATCATAAATAGGGTAATTGCGCTCAGCGCTATCAAAGGAATGAGAAATGAAGGCGATGGGCCTCCAATTACCGTCTTTACATAGTGTAGAGAGCACTGCTCCCGTAGCAATGTCCGAGGCATCGGTCTCCACTCGCACTTCTTGATCACGGTTAGGATACGCGAGAAGTGGAGCTGACGTAAATTTTTCTTTTAAGGCTTCGAATGCCCTTTGTTGATCGGGTCCCCACATGAATGGAACATCTTTCTTGGTAAGGTCGTTCAGGGGGCGTGCGATCTTGGCGAAACCTGCAATAAAACGTCGATAATAATTACATAGTCCGAGGAAATCCTGCAGCTGTTTGAGTCGAGTCGGCATGGGCCAATCCATGACACCGGTGACTTTTCCTTTCTGCATTGTTACCCCCTTTTTAGATACTACCATTCCTAGAAAGTCTACTTCGTCCATGGAGAAGTGGCACTTCGAGGGTTTTACGTAAAGATCATTCTCCCGTAGGCGAAGAAGGACCTCTTTTACTACCTCTTCGTGTTCCTCCTTGGACTTTTTTGACATAAATATCATACAATCGTCGATGTAAATAATTACCACCACATACATGTCGTTAAATATATCGTTCATCATTTGCTGGAAGGTGGGAGGTGAGTTAGTCATCCCGAAATACATGACGGTGGGCTCATATGCCCCGATGGAAGTGACAAAGGCACCCTTTCACTTGTCTCCTTCCTTTATCCGCACATTGTTGTACCCCCAACGTAAGTTAAGGGCAGTGAACATGTCAGCATCTTTCAGCCGATCGATGAGTTGTGGGATCAGGGGTAGAGGGTAGGAGTTCTTGATGGTGCCCTTGTTTAAATATCTATAGTCCATTACCATACATTTTTTACCATCCTTTTTTGGTATGAAGAAGACCGGCACCATTTGCGGAGACTTTGATGGTTTGATGTAGCCCTTCTTGAGTTCTTTGTCGATGAAGGTGTGTACTTCTTCCATCTCAATATCCGATAAGGGGATAACTCGACCTTTCTTCGGCACGAAGTCCGGTTTGAGCTCGATGGCGTGGTCCCAGTGCTTTCTTTTCGGCATTCTGGTCGACTCTTGTTCCGAGAAGACATCTAGAAAATCGTGATAAGCCTCGGGTACCTGCTCTTTGAGTCCTTCTTCTATAGTATGTATATGAGTAAGAGTATAGTTCGTAGGTCCTAGTCCCATAATTTTACAGTATTGCGTGCAACGCGGGAAATGAATGGTTTGTTTTTTCCAGTTGATCTCGGGGTTGTGGCGGTAAAGCCAGTTGTACCCGATGATCATACGATGGGTTCCTAGTTTAGATATATAAGCGTCTAAGGTTTCATAATGTCCTTCGACTTCCACAACCAAGGTTACCACATGCTGGATTTGGCCTATAGCACTGTTTGATCCATCAGCGTTATGCACCTTGATTGGTTGGTCTAAGGCAAAAAAGGGAATTCCATGATGTGCGACATAGTCTTTATCAATAAAAGTGTGGGAGGCCCCCGAGTCCAAGAGAGATTTGAACTGGTGGCGTACCCATTGGCCATTCTGCTGGCAATGTACGACAGTCTCAAGTGAGAACTCTCCACCGAATGACAATGTCGTTGCCCGATGCATAGTGACCTTTGAATCGAGGGGTTTATAAATACGTGATATTTTTTGTTGTTTTATAAGAGAATTAAGCACACTTTTATTATACTCCAGTGCCACGCTCAATTGAGACGCTCTTACGGAGTTAGAGGAAATATTACAAAGTACAGATGAAAAAGTAGAAATGGGGAAATCTTCGTCCATACAAGTAACTAAAGGTCCTTGCAAGTGAACACCCTCATCGTTCACCTGCTGCTGCCTTTTAACGCCTCTGCCGCTCGGTGTTTGGCTTCAGCTTCGAACTTGTCCTTATAAAAGGCTTCAGCCTCCTCCGAGATGAAGGCGTGATGTTCTGCTTGCGGTACCGGTGCAGTAACCGGGGGAATTGGGAGCGGACGACCTGTGAAATGTTGCGCTGTCTGGGCGCCTTGATAAAAACCGGCATACTCGTTTTCTGCCATTTGCACGTAAGTGCCTTGGTCGTAATCCCAGACATACTGGGCATGTTGTTGGGGGGGACGGGGAGGGCGGCGGTACGGATTCTTTGGACAGTCTGGCTTAATGTGGCCTGCCAAGCCACACAAGAAACATGTCCATGTATCGGGTTGAGGAGCTGGCGCAGCCTGCTGCACACCTATCTCCATTGGTGCTCCTCGACCGGGTTGGGTACCGTACAGCGTAAATTGTGGCTGTCTTTGCTGCGGGGGGGGAGGTGTGTCGGTGGGTGAGGGGGGTACTGAGGACGTGGAGGTTGCCGAGGTTGGAATCCGGCATTGATTGGAGGTCCCCTTTTGACCTGCATCTGTTCGAAGGATCACCCGATCCTCTGATATTCCTTGACTATGTCCTCGTAGTCCAGTATGAAGATCCTTGGGTTGAGTTGAGCCTGCTCGTAGATTTTGTAATCTACGGCTTTCTTGATGAGGGTAAGCACATGGTAGTCCTCAATGTTGGCTTCTCTCTTTAGCACCTCGAACCTTTGGATGAACAGGTCAATAGGGTGCCCGTTCTGCTTTAGGGCCTTGAGTTTCCTTAATGACTCGTGGGCCAGGATGTCAATCCAGAAGTAGGACCGAATTTCACTTTGGAGGGCGACCCACAAGGGCCAAGCCGATTCCCCTTTTTGCCCTGTGACAACGCCCTGAGCATTTTTGACATCGTCAAACTCGGCGTCATAGTATTTTTCGAGGGTGATTTGTGCAAACCCCTCGGCCTTCTTTTCTAGCCTGGACAGGACAGCCATGCATCATAGCTTGTCTGACTTCCACGACTGGGCGTCCACCCACAGTCGTAGCCTTATCCACCATAGACGGAAGGTGGCCCGGTCACCATCCCATTTCTCAGGATCAGCGATCTTCTTTGTGATGTTGGCCTTATCTTTGTCCACGTTCAGCGCGGCCAACCACTGGACGAGGTCATCGAGATCTACTGGTCCTGACATATTTTATTTCTTGGGGGCGGGGTAACGGGGATTAGGGCGGAGAGAGGTTTTAGGGCGGAGGTATGGACGAAAGTGTTGTATGCCATAGATGGCGAATGCGGAACCGAAGTATGTATATTGTTTCTTTTCTGGGTTGGCCCAGTAGACCTTCTTTCTCCGTTGGGCAGGAATCTTGACTGCTTTTCTTTCAGCTCCTTACTGTATGGTATCTTCCAACCACACTCTGGGGAAGCCTACGTCAGTGTCGATAAAAAAAATGTGTCCTGGTGACCGCAGTGACCTGGGACAAAAACTCTTAAAAAACTTTTCCTAGTGTCGGCTGGCAAGCACGTCAGGAAGAATCGTGATGATCCCGACTATCGCTCTGATGTGACGTTATGGGTAATCACAAGAACCCGGGTACACCAGCATAGTACCACACGAATAGTTAGACCTCAACTAATAATGGGGGCTAGTGCACTATGCCCAATAGCAACGTTATCCTTATTTGTACGGCGGACGACCGTATGTAACAGCGTTTGGCGAGTGCTTTACTCGTTACCGTCAAGTGGTAATAACTGGAGATGTTCCCTTAGCTCTGGGATCCGAACGGTGTGTATGACAGTCTAATCCAAGTGTTGCAAGTGGGAATCACTATACAGCACACAGCTCAGATCTTATGTCTTGCAGGCTACACGAGTCCTGGTTCAAGGATGAGGATATGTGGGTTGTGTCCGAACAACACCAGCCTACAATGACCAAAGGCCAAGGCAATGACTATCAGTGGTGAACAAAGTGGATTAGACTGAGGTTACAGAAGTGCGCATGGACCAGGCTGTGCATGAGAGATATTACTATGTATGGATAAAGTAAAGAAGCGTTCGTGAGAGTAGAGATAACAGAAATGACTGTGGGAATAGATAAGGTGTGAAAGAAACGGAGATTAAAAGGGTGAGGCATGTCACGTGACTAAGTCTAGACCTAGGTCAGGTGATAGTTTCTCATGGTCACGTGCACTGGTCACGTGATTAGAAAGATGAAGTTGGAACGCGATAAAAAGTTTGAAAATATTCATTATTATAACACCGACTAGGTGTGCATAACAAGTGCTACCATTGCCCCTACTGCGGTGTGGATGCCCCCAGACATCCACAATATTGTTGCTCCCAACAATGTTGCACCCTTTGCCACCAACTCGGACATAGTGATGCTGTCAGCCCAGCCACTGAAGACTTCTGGGATCTCACCAACTACTGCATCTCCATCAGTGGCATGTCTTGCTAATTGTCCAGCTCCTTCTGTAGGGTGTTGATGAGTTCTGTCAATGCTTGTACTTCTTATGACACTTTTGAGTGTGGGCTTGGCAACAAAGGAAGTTCCTCTGAGAGGGAGGAGGTTTGTAAGGGAGGGATTTCAAGGGGTGAAGAAAATCAAATGCTCTTCTTGTCCGAGACCAAAGAGGATTGGGGTGAGATGCTGTTCGATGAGATGGAAGGAGAGAAGGGAAATGGAGTAATTGAGGCCCTTGTTGAAAAGGACATTGAGAATCCTTGTACAAATTTACAGAATGAGGTCTATTGGGTCTTCTCTGGGGAGAGAAGCACCTGCCTGGTTCCAGGTGGCCCTGGTAAGAAGGGATTGAAGATGGGAGAAAAGACTATAGTTGATGACATGCTAGACTGTGGCATCATTGACAAGGAAGGAGAGGAGATGTTGGATGGCAAGAAGGGATTTAGCATCTTTGAGGACACTGGGATAGAGGAGTTGGTGGGTGTTGATGGAGAGTTAGTGGAGTTTTTCAGATAGGGGGAGTAGTTGATGGGGCAGAAATACATGTATTCCATTGCATGTTTAGGGATATTAAGGTTGGGGTAGCAAACTTGGAGACGGACTTGGGTGAGGGTGGCAGAGATGTGGAAGATGATGATCAAGAGAGAAGAAAGGTCTTGGGGCATTAAAACTCTGTCAGAGTTTATGCAGCTTTTTATACTCTTGGAGCATTGCCTTGGCATTTCCTGGGTTGGTTTTGGGTTCCCATGTCCATTCTGTAGTGGAATACCCTTTCCAGTGTATGAGATACTGCCTTCATCCTTTGGAACCCCGATGGTTGATGATAATGATGGTTTCCATTTCGTATTCCTCTTCTATTCCAATTTGTTCTGAGGTCGGTCAGGTGAAGTTGGGTCCATGTTCTGTTGTTTCCTGATATGGGGAAAGTAGGGATATGTGGAACACATTGTGGATCTTCCATTGTGGTGGTAGTTTCAATTGGAATGCTATCATGGATATCATCTTCATGACTTCAAAGGGTCCAGTCTATTTCTGGGAGAGTTTGCACAAGGGGACTTGGAG